>JAPKLW010000908.1:128601-154955 GCA_026898455.1 Plectranthus barbatus | reverse complement strand
TAAACTTCAAGTTCAATAACAACAATCTAGCTCATAATATGCTTAACATTTCTCAATTTGGAATCTCAATCCTTTCTTAAATCATGAACCTCTATAATGCAACATTATATTCATGGTTCACAAATAACCTACGAACTCCTTCTAATTCACAAGTACCAACTTCTATAACTTAGTATAAACATTTTAGCATGTTCACATAATCATACAATTCATTCTCTGCTCTTCATCATTTTATTCTAGTTCTTCTATCAACCAAGTTCATTATCAAGCTAACTAGAATCACATTCTTAAAATAATAATAGCATGATATAAATACCAATTATTTCCACTATATATTACGTTCAAATGATGTTTAAATTCTCACATAATATGCATGGAAAGATACTAGGGTTTAGCTATTAAGAACGAACGAAACAAGCAATAAAATTACCACCTTCACATTTCGACCCTACACCTCACTTAAGTCCCTATAAATAATTAACAACATCAAAACAAGGAAATTCTATAATTTGGGGTCAAATAAACTCAAAACCCGAAATGACACTCTCTCTGCCACAGTTTAGAAAAATGGCCATAACTTGTTCATTTATTATCCGGTTTAAGCAAATGAGTACTCTATGAGCATCTAATTTCAAAGATCTACAAGATTGTGTCACACAACTACCTCCAAAATTTGTCGCCTACTGGCCGAAAAACTCGCCTGAAGTTTGTTGCCCTGGAACTCTCTTTCTCTTGTACAAAAATGGTGAGGAATGGAGTGTTTGATCTCTCCTCACTCTAATTGAAATGGTAATGGGCAGAGTAGGCTAGCTTATATGAGTTACTAGCTAGATTATTAGGAGCATAACAAGGGTCCAAGCTCTTTAATAATATAATTCAATATTTGAAGTGGAATATGACTCACTTTCCCTTGTATACACATGTATGTATATATCCTTGCACTAATATATATATCTTGGTGACTTAGTTCTATAAACTATTCTTCTGGTCCAAGTTATTAGCTACAAAATCTTGCACTAAACTCATGATAACCTTATTATCATCATCGGATTATTACATTCACCCCACCTTCAAAGAAATTTCATCCCAAAATTTTGTAGGGTGGTCAGAACAACTCTGGTATCTGATTCTCATATTTTCCTCGAGTTCCCAAGTTTCTTCATCATAATCATGATGATTCCATAAAACATTAACTAACGGTATCTCTTTATTTCTCATTTTCTAGATCCTCCTATCCAGAATAGCCTCAGGGCGTTCTTCATACTTGAAATCAGGGCTAAGCTCTATTTCCTTTTAATGAATCACATGTTTAGGATCATAAACTGTTGGTCCCGAAATCAGAGTGCAAACTGTGCAGCGGAAGGTTTTGTGTAAGCAGTGGAATTAAAGATAAGCACATGCACTGGTTTGTTCGAACATAGTATAGTCAGTTTTGTGTGTGGAAAGTTTAAGCTTAAGTCTGTGTTTTGTCTTAAGTCAGTTTCACAGTGTATATGCTTCAATACTTAGACAAGTATTGAAGGTTTGAAGAGTCAGTTTGTGAGAAAAATAAAGCAAGTATAAATGAAAGAGTAAAGCAGCACACAGAGATTTATAGTGGTTCGGAATTCAATATCCTACATCCACTCTTCTGACCCGAGGTCTGGATAATTCACTAAGTAAATACAAGCCTCCTTAAGTGATGGGTTTTGTATACTGAAAGCATTTATTACAATGTGTATACAACGGTTTATTTCTCCTATCTGTTAACAATCGTACATGTGTGAACAATGGTATCCTCTTGTCTCACCGATAGGGACGATCATACGGCGTGTTGTAGATCGCAGAAGACAGTATGATCACTTGACCTAGTGAGACATAAACCTTGATCACAGCCGAGACAACGTATGAGGATACGTCTGTCCGGATGGCTGCGGCATTGTCGGAATAAGTAGTCTATCTTGGTTACTTGACATGCTGGTACGCAGAGGTGGCGTATTGATGGACCGCAGTGAGATATATTCGTCTGTCTGACATCAGCGAATAAAAGATCTCGTTATATTGATTGAGTCCAAACCCTAACGAAGGTTTAGGGGTTTGCACGGGTTGACTGTTGCTTTGACTTGCCATGGTGGAGAGCCAATACAGCGCGCTCGTATATCCGCATCTTGGGTAACAGCAGTTCGTGTAGTACCGCCTGAGACTGAACTTAGGTAACCATATCCGAGTAATAGGATGGGGACATTCCCTGAGGAGCTCAATAACATTCATCGTGCCAAAGTCCTGCTGGCTGATTAAGTTCAGGCACGAGTGATAAGGTTTGAGTGGTACTACTCAGGAATTATAAGATATTAATTAATTGTAGTTAGAGCTTGTTAGAGGCTCCGATTAATTAATGGATGTCCGATAACCTTAAATATGGGGATTCTCAATTAATGCAGCTCGTTCTCATAACGTGGTAATAAAGGGGTAGGTCAGTATTAATTCCGTGGTGAAAAAGAATTAATATTAATTAATTAATTGTGTCCTGGGTTGTGGACATGGGAATTAATTAATTTATAGGCCCACTTTATTATTTGCATTAGGTCTCAGGTCTAGCCCAACAAGTGTGCTGAATTGAGCCCAAAATGGCCCATTAGGGTTTCCAACCCTAGGTCTATAAATAGACAGCTCTCTCTCATAATTCATAACACAACTGAAAAACCCTAACCCTAGAAAGAGAGAGAGGAGGTGCCGTTTTTTGGAGAAGGAGGAGAATTTTTGAATTCTAGTCCTGCTCAAGCCACAGATCTACGGAGTCCTCACCAGTAGTAGATTTGATCAGCACCGGGACACAGATCTGAAGATCTAATCTGGAGAAAAGATTTTCTTTCTTCCTTCTCTTGTGTTTTCGATTTTATTTAGAAATTAGGGTTCTAATTTCTGATTCCACAGATAAATTCGGATTGCGTGGTTGAATTGGTTCTTGGAATTCAAATGCAAAAGATCGGTACAGACCTTACGGAATTACGGTAATCTCTCAATCCACAATCTTGTATTAAATTCATAGGAGCATGCTAGGGTTTTGAGAAATTTAATTATGAGCAATATCTATAGATCGATCCGGTTCATTTGGTTTTGGTGATTCGATTCACGGTAAAACCCTACAATTGGTATCAGAGCCAGGTTTCTGATTTATGGCTCTGTTGTTCATAATTAAATTCGATATGCATGTATGAATTTATTATTGTGGATGTTTGGTTTTTGTTCCTCGTGGCAACCCGTTGATTCAGCCCGCGGTGGTTTTTCCGTGTAGGGCTGAATTATTTTGTAAAATCATGAGAAAATCCATGATTCGTGTAGATTTGAAAATTGTAATAGAATAGAATTTTCTGTAATTTTCAAATTTGTAATTGGACGGGTCGAGGACGAAGAACGAAGACGGAGCCGACGCAGGGCCGGCGGAGACGCGGCGGGCGACGGCAGGCGACGCACGGCAGGCGCGCGCACGGGGCGCGAGACGACGGCAGCGTGCGGGCGCAGAAGGGCACGAGCGCGCGGGGCGAGGCAGGCAGGCGCGCGCGCGGTGCTGGGCCGGCGGCGGCGGCGGTCATCGTCGGCTGCTGCTATCCCGTCGCGGTGGCTCTTGTTTTGGTGGTTTGTGCAATCCCGTGTAAACCCTAGTGTTTGCATTAGGGTTAGGGCAAATCATCAGATCACAAAGGCCTAAAAATCCAAAAGATTTGGTGTATCAAGATTTGGAGGCCCTTAAAGATTTGAGAAGATTTGAATTTATCTATTAAATTCAAAATTCAAATTGTAATAGATTGATTTTATTTTCTATTTATTTTGGGGCCACGAGGAATTTTTGTTTGCCTTAATTGTCCTCATATGATATGTGATTTATTTATGTGCGCAATTAAGCATGTGTAGATAATAGGAAAAGCATGTTTTACTGCTTTTATTATTTACAGCTTTCCAAGCATGCTTATGTGATTAATTTCTTTTGTTGGATTATATTTTGGGAATTTTTGGGCTTGTTTAATTACATGCAAAAATTTGGAAAATATAATGACAAAAGAAAATTATGTGTGCGCATAAAGAAACCTTTTAAAAGAAAAATACTAAGCAGATTTTTTAATTAAAATCAATAGACCTCCACAAAGCGGTCCTAGGCTGTAAGTGTATCTCTCGTTCTAGTAAACGTCTACGAGTGTAGCTTGCTAGTTCCCGGATGTGCATGGGTACGGTTGTTGGGATTTCTAGACAAACAATTTAAATTATGTGAATAGTGGGAGGGCTTTGCGTAAATGTCTACGAGTGTAGCTTGCGTAGACCTCTTTCACAAGTATTCTAGGATTGATTTAAATTATAGATAACAAAAGCTTTGAGGGCTGTGCGGTATGGTTACGTGCCATGCTAAACTGTCTCTTTTGGCCGGAGTTAAATTTGTGGTTAATTGCTTAGAAGCATCTTAGAATATAATGCAAGAATTGCATCCCTGTTCTTGAGAGATGGCTTGGTCTAAGGTTTTCACTAATTATTAATTTCTAGTGTCAAAAGCATCCTGACATGGTAGTGAAATTAAATGGATTGGGGCTTAAAACCCGCAGTTCTGGTTGAGGGTAACATCGTAAACGTCTACGAGTGTAGCTTGCGGTGGGTACTCTTGGGCAATTAGTGGAAAATATTTGTATTTGATTTATTAAAAGGTTTTCAATGCATTTGTTTTCGAAGTTCAACATGTATGTTCTTATTTAAGATTTTTAATGTTTCGGATATGTCTATGTCTAGTGTCATCAATATTCTCGCACAAAATTCTCTAACTGGTCCAAACTTCCTGGAATGGAAACGCAATCTCGAATACCTCCTGATTGCAGAAGAACGTATGTTCTTTCTACAAGTACTTTGTCCTATATGTTCCCACTACTGAATCCTCGCAAGAGGAAGTAGACTATTACAACGAGTAAGAGAGCACGTAGTTTCCATGACTCACCTCATGGATGAGCTAGTTGTGCACAGTGGAGGTATCGACGCTGAGGCTAAGGTCGATATCATACTGAACTCTCTACCCAAGTCCTTTGAGAGTTTCAGACTGTTTGCTGTCATGAACAAGAAGGAGTATACTCTTAACGAGTTGCTCAATGACTTGATGGCAGCGGAATCGGTTATGAATCCTTAAAAGGTTGCCTTAGCCACTTCTGGTAATCACTCTGCTGTATCGAAAGGTATGAAGCCGAAAAGAGCAATTAAGAAGAAGGCTGGAAAGGTAACTGCGAAGGACATGGGAGCTGTTAATAAGCCTATGGGGAAACTTCGAGGGACAAGTGTTTTCAGGTATGGTAAGAAAGGACATAGGAGGAAAGATTGTCAGGCCCACAAGGCCAGACAGGGTATGCCATTTGCATGTATAACTGAAGCATGATTAGAGTGCGGCGTTGCTCTCCCAAGAGCTGTAAGCGTTGACTTGTTGATCATGTTGTTATACTTTGCAGGGGACCGTGCCGACAAGGCTGGTGAGTGATGGCAAGAAGATACCAAACTGGATGAAGGCAACGTTTTATGATGGAGCTTCATGGAGTTTTCTTTTCCTTATGTTTTGATGAATTAAAGTACATTTGAGAGTTTATTTGTGGGCCGTGGTTTATCGGCAGGACAAATTTTCATCAACTTTTATGGATATTTGTTATTTATGATTTTATTATTGGAAATAACAATGTTATCCATTATGGTATGTTGATTTACAATCTCTATGTTGCTTTGATCAAATATGTCCTTAAGTATTGCATGTAATTCATCCATAATTGATAATCCTAGGAAGAGAAAGCTTACTTCTTCTGATGAGGATCTTACATATCTCTGGCACTTGAGACTGGGTCACATCAGCTTGAAGCGGATTCAAAGACTTGCAGATGACGGTATATTGGACCTAGTCCGGGCTGTACCTTATCAAGTCTGCGAATCCTGGATCGAGGGCAAGATGTCAACTAGGCCTTTCAAGGCTAGTCAGTCTCGAGCAGAGGATGTGTTGAAGTTGATCCATTCTGACTTATGTGGACCGATGTCCACGCAGGCTCGTGGAGGGTACGAGTACTTCGTCACTTTCATTGATGATTACTCAAGGTACGGATACGTTTACCTGCTTTGCTACAAGTCTGAATGCTTTGAGAAATTCAAAGAGTTCATGGCTGAGGTAGAAAACAAGGTCGGGAAAACTATCAAGTCGCTGCGATCTGACGGTGGTGGCGAATACCTCGGTAACGAGTTCCTGCAGTATTTGTCAGAGAATGGGATTACATCCCAATGGACTGCACCGGGTACTCCCCAGCAAAACGGTGTAGCTGAAAGAAGAAACATGACTCTTCTAGAGATGGTAAGATCAATGATGAGTTATGCAAACTTACCAATTTCGTTTTGGGGCTACGCATTGGAGACAGCAGCTTACGTGCTTAATGTGGTGCCTTCTAAATCAGTTCCTAAGACGCCTGCTGAGCTCTTCCTTGGTCGCAAACCCAGTTTGTGCAAGTTTAGAGTATGGGGCTGTCCGGCACACATACTGTCAAAGGAACCTGATACGTTAGAAAGCATGTCAAAAGTAATGCTGTTCATAGGGTATCCCAGGCAAACGAAGGGTGGTTACTTTTACTGTCCTGAGAGTCAAAGAATTGTTGTTAGCACCAACGCTAGATTCTTGGAGGACGAGTATGTGAGTAATCACAAGTCAAGGAGTGATATCATTCTTCAAGAAAATGAGAACGAGAATGCAATTCCAAGGGAAGGGGAACGTGTAGATGTGGGTGCACCTGTGAGAGGTACAGCACCACAGACACGTTCTTCAGTGCAAGGTGCAGGACCACAAGTCACTGCACCTACTACTGACACGGCACTGATGCCTCGTCGCAGTGGGAGAGTTATTTTCCAACCAGAAAGGTACATTTTCGTGGGTGAGTCTTCGGACTTGAGCCCGGAAGACGGACATGAGGACTCTGACCCATTAACTTACGAAGAGGCAGTGCAGGACATGGATGTTGCCAAATGGCAAGTCGCCATGGATTCTGAAATAGAATTCATAACTGCTATGGATGTATACCAGAAAACTGATTTGCCGGATGGCTTTAGGGCCATAGGGTGCAAATGGGTATACAAACGAAAGAAAGGGGCGGATGGAAAGATCACGGCTTTCAAGGCCAGGCTGGTGGCAAAGGGTTATAGTCAGAAAGAGGGCATTGACTATGACGAAACCTTTTCACCCGTAGCCATGCTCAAATCCATCCGGATACTCCTTGCCAAAGCTGCGCATATGGACTTCAAAATCTGGCAGATGGATGTCAAAACCGCTTTTCTAAACGGTTACCTTGAAGAAGGTAGGGACATCTATATGCAGCAACCCGAGGGTTACATAAGCAAGGGCAAAGAACATCTTGTCTGGAAGCTTAGGAAGTCCTTGTATGGACTTAAGCAAGCTTCAAGGTCGTGGAACTTACGTTTCAACGATGTGATTAAATCCTATGGATTTGCACAGTTGGAAAACGAAAGTTGTGTTTACCGACTTTGTGTCAGTGGGAGCGTGGTCTTCCTTGCACTATACGTTGATGACATACTCCTATTTGGAAACAATGAGGGAGTGATGTCCGAAATCAAGGTTTGGTTATCCGAACAGTTCCAAATGAAGGATCTGGGTGAAGCTGGCTACATTCTTAGGATTAAGGTCTTACGAGATCGTAATAGAAGAATGTTGAGCTTATCCCAGGCATCCTATGTGGATACTGTGATAGCCCGGTTCAGCATGCAACTCGCCAAGAAAGGCTTGCTACCTTTCCGACATGGCGTTCGTCTTTCTAGTGGGCAGTGTCCTCAGACACAGTGGGAGAAAGATGAGATGAGTCTTGTACCATATGCTTCGGCTGTGGGTAGTCTCATGTATGCGATGTTGTGTACCAGGCCAGATATCTGTTATGTCGTTGGCATGGTAGCAAGATATCAGTCTAACCCTGGACAGGCACATTGGACTGCTGTAAAGCATAACCTCAAGTATTTGAAAAGAACTAGGAATTTCTGCCTAGTTTATCAAAGTGAGGATCTGTGCTATTTAGGTTATACAGACTCGGATTTCCAAGGGGACCAGGATGAGAAGAAATCGACCTCAGGTTATGTGCTTACCCTGGGAGGTGGAGCTGTATCTTGGAGGAGCTCAAAGCAGAAATGCATTGCTGACTCCACCATGGAGGCGGAATATGTCGCCGCCTCCGACGCCTCGAAAGAGGGGGTGTGGCTCCGGAACTACCTTTTAAAGTTGGGCGTGATTCAGAGTTTGCCAAAGAGTATCACAATTTATTGTGATAACTCTGGTGCAGTGGCTAACTCAAAGGAAGCGCGGTCTCACAGGGCAAGCAAACACATAGAGAGAAAGTACCATATCATATGAGAAATCGTATCGAGGGGCGATGTGCTGATTAAGAAGATTGACACTGCTGACAATCTTGCTGATCCATTTACAAAGAGCTTGCCGCAGAAGGTTTACGAAAGACATATTCGTGAGCTGGGTCTGAGGTGGATGCCGACCACTGACAGTGGTTAAAGACAGCAGACTAGATAGACGGATTGTATACTCTGTCATAGCTTAGTTATGCTTTGAGTATAAATGGGAGATTGATGCGTTTTGTATACTGAAAGCATTTATTACAATGTGTATACAACGGTTTATTTCTCCTATCTGTTAACAATCGTACATGTGTGAACAGTGGTATCCTCTTGTCTCACCGATAGGGACGATCATACGGCGTATTGTAGATCGCATAAGACAGTATGATCACTTGACCTAGTGAGACATAAACCTTGATCACAGCCGAGACAACGTATGAGGATACGTCTATCTGGATGGCTGCGGCATTGTCGAAATAAGTAGTCTATCTTGGTTACTTGACATGCTGGTACGCAGGGTGGCGTATTGATTGACCGCGGTGAGATATATTCGTCTGTCTGACATCAGCGAATAAAAGATCTCGTTATATTGATTGAGTCCAAACCCTAACGAAGGTTCAGGGGTTTGCACGGGTTGACTGTTGCTTTGACTTGCCATGGTGGAGAGCCAATACAGCGCGCTCGTATATCCGCATCTTGGGTAACAGCAGTTTGTGTAGTACCGCCTGAGACTAAACTTAGGTAACCATATCCGAGTAATAGGATGGGGACATTCCCTGAGGAGCTCAATAACATTCATCGTGCCAAAGTCCTGCAGGCTGATTAAGTTCAGGCACGAGTGATAAGGTTTGAGTGGTACTACTCAGGAATTATAAGATATTAATTAATTGTAGTTAGAGCTTGTTAGAGGCTCCGATTAATTAATGGATGTCCGGTAACCTTAAATATGGGGATTCTCAATTAATGCAGCCCGTTCTCAAAACGTGGTAATAAAGGGGTAGGTCAGTATTAATTCTGTGGTGAAAAAGAATTAATATTAATTAATTAATAGTGTCCTGGGTTGTGGACATGGGAATTAATTAATTTATAGGCCCACTTTATTATTTGCATTAGGTCCCAGGTCTGGCCCAACAAGTGTGCTGAATTGAGCCCAAAATGGCCCATTAGGGTTTCCAACCCTAGGTCTATAAATAGACAGCTCTCTCTCATAATTCATAACACAACTGAAAAACCCTAACCCTAGAAAGAGAGAGAGGAGGCGCCGTTTTTTGGAGAAGGAGGAGAATTTTCGAATTCTAGTCCTGCTCAAGCCACAGATCTACGGAGTCCTCACCAGTAGTAGATTTGATCCGCACCAGGACAAAGATCTGAAGATCTAATCTGGAGAACAGATTTTCTTTCTTCCTTCTCTTGTGTTTTCAATTTTATTTATAAATTAGGGTTCTAATTTCTGATTCCGCAGATAAAATCGGATGGCGTGGTTGAATTGGTTCTTGGAATTCAAACGCAAAAGATCGGTACAGACCCTACGGAATTACGGTAATCTCTCAATCCACAATCTTGTATTAAATTCATAGGAGCATGCTAGGGTTTTGAGAAATTTAATTATGAGCAATATTCATAGATCGATCCGGTTCATTTGGTTTTGGTGATTCGGTTCACGGTAAAACCCTACATTAAGATCTATACACAGTCTGTGGCACCTTAGTCATCCGGTCAGTTGTGGCACTTGCTTAGTAACTCCTTGTAGACTCAGTCTTCAGGTTGAAGTGGGGATGCACCCCGCAGCCTCCTTCCTGGTGGTTGAACTGAATTCTCCTTACTCAGTATAGGAAAGCCCTCATCCTGACTTCTCCTTGTCACTATGGATAAACCTAAAACTGAGTGCTCCAACTCAGTTTTTGGTTAAGGCTAGGCGTGATAATAGTCATTTCTCGATCATTCTCCATTGCTCGGTCTTCAGCCTAAGTTTTATTACAACTCAATCGATCCTATACAAGGATTACAGTTTAGAACTCTAGAAACTGGAAAAACTGACTAAGATGGTTTACATTCTTTGAGCCACCAAAACATCAAAAGTAAGGAAGGAATTCTCTAACAAAAATCCTATCGATTTCCCCCTTTTTGGTGTTGTCAAAGCTATCTGGAACCTAAGCTGATGAGGTGTGGATAAGTTTAGAGTTTTTACGGTTTTGACAATTTGTCGCATAAATTCAGAAAAGTTCCCCCTCAATGTCAGCTTTTTACTGAAGAACTTCTCCTTAAACTTGGAGAGATATTGCTCGATTGATTTTTCTAGTCAGTTTAGAGCAATTAATCTTAAGAAGGGGAGAGAGTTAGAAGCCTGCTGATTACACTGGATTGTGTAAGTTCAGCGTTCGAAGAACGAAGACCTTTGTTGGACAAAAATAGATTTTCATAAACAAGTCAGTTTACCCTTTAATAATTCTCATTATAAGTACGGGGATAGACTAACAAAAAGAAACCTATTACAAAACTATTTTTCAAGTCTATACTAGGCTGCTTCTGGTCTTCAAGATTTCTTCAAACTGGTTGCTGCTGTAGTTTCGATGAACTCATCCAAGAGAGACAGTTGAGACTGTCTCTTCTTGGAGTCTCGTCTTCTAGAAGTTCTTGAAACAGGAAGCCAATGGGCTGTTGAGGTGAATCATATCATCTCAACATCTCCTGAGGGGTGTATGCAATTTGACATACACTACTTCCCTCGTGTCGGCTTCAGCAGCTTTACCATAGAGGTGCAGGCCTCCACTACTTCAACCTGCCTTTGTTTTAATATCTTCATTTGTAGACCAGCTGTAGGGGAAGAAGTGACTGTGCCCTGCGGGAGCATGTTGGCACATCACTTTGGGACATTGAGCAGTGTATCTGGGAAGAGCTTGAGCTTTCATCTTTCTTTTGCTCCTTCCCAGTACGAAGATGACTGTTGTGTCCCAGTCTCTGATGTCTTCTGCACCTTCCATACTTCATTTCCCCCTCTCTGACCGCACCCAAAAAGGGTGGTGAGTTTATGTCTGGAGGTTTGGGTTCTAACACCATTTTCCCGGATCTGAGGGAAGTTTTGGTGAAGACAAAGTGTAAACTTGGAAGGAATGGTTCGACAATATAGATTTTTGGAGAAAATTTTTGTTTCTTGTGATTTCTTTTCAGAATGTTTTTCACGCAAAGAAAACTAAAAGTGAACCCTATTTATAGCAGAGAGAAAGGTCATTTAAATGAGGTAGGTGTACCTTGTGACCTTTCAGTTTCTGTATATTCGGTGACGAATGAGATTCGTGGCCTCGTGATGCGTGTTTCAGATTTAACTGGAGCGACGTGGTAAGGAGCGATATCCACCTGTCAAAATTTGATTCATCGATTCAAGATATGCATTAAAAGCGATGTAACCACAGCGATCGCCTTTGGAATTCAAAATCTTGCCTTTCGAAATTCCAGGAACTGACTAAAAGTCTGTTTCTAAACTGAGAGTTGGAACTCAGTTTAATTCCGCATCCGTCTATTTGAAATCTTCTAAGTACGAACTTGAAACTGAATGTCTCTTCATTAGTCAGTTTTAATGAAGGTAAATTTATGTTCTTCGGATGCGCTGATGAGTCCCTTTTGCGTACTGAGTGGAGCATCGAGTTTTGAAATCTGAGAGCTTGGACTCAGTTTCATTTGCCATTACTCTTCTCCAATAAAGACTTCATCAACTTCCGGTAGACCAAGTTTTATGCAGAGCTCCTTAAATATTTTCTCTGGGAGTGGTTTGGTGAAGATGTCAGCCAGTTGATCTTCAGTTCGGATACACTCTACTAAAACAACTTTCTTTTCGACATGTTCTCTGATGAAGAGATGCCTCACGTTGATGTGCTTTGTTCGGGAGTGATGAACTGGGTTCTTTGTGATGCACATTGCACTGTTGTTATCACAATAGATTAGCACACACCTAGTTTCTACATCATAGTCAAGCAATTATTGTTTGATCCAAAGCACTTGAGCACAACAGCTTGCAGCAGCAACATACTCAGCTTCGGTTGTAGATGTGGCAACTGAGTGTTGTTTATTGCTGAACCAACTTACAAACTTGTGACCTAGGAACTGACAAGTTCCACTTGTGCTCTTCCTGTCGATTCTACATCCTCCAAAATTTGAATTAGAATAAGCATTGAGAGTAAGCTTGTCTGACTTTGGGTACCAAATACATAATGACTCAGTTCTTTTTAGGTATTTGACTATTCTTCTGGCAACCTCCATGTGTGACTTCTTCGGATTTGCTTGAAATCTCGCACATACCCCAACTGAGTAGGAGATATCTGGCCTGCTTGCAGTTAGGTACAGGAGTGACCCAATAATGCCTCTGTATGCTGTTGTGTTGACTGCCTCGCCTTCTTCATATAGATTGATCTGAGCACTTGGCCTCATCGGAATCCTCAAGGTCTTGGTCTTTTCAGGACAAAACTTGCTGATTAAGTCCTTGGTATAATTTTTATGATTGATGAAGATCCCTCCTTCGGACTGAATTACTTGGAGACCCAAGAAGTAGGTCAGTTTACCCATCATGCTCATCTGGAAGGTGTTTTGCATCAGTTTGGCAAACTTTTTGCACATATCCATGTTTCTGCATCCGAATATAATGCCATCGACATATATTTGTACCAAAAGGATGTCTGCTCCATCCTTGTTCTGAACAATATTTTGTCGATCTTGCCTTTTTCGAAACCATTCTTGAGGAGAAACTGAGATAATGTCTCATACCAAGCTCTGGGTGCATGCTTCAACCCATAAAGAGCCTTCCTCATTTTCTAAACTCGGTTTCCTTCTTCAAAGTCAGGGGGTTGTTCCACATATACGTCCTCTTTCAGCTCCCCATTCAGAAAGGCACTATTCACATCCATCTGGAAAACTGTGAAGTTGTTGTGCGTTTCATAAGCAAGGAATAAGCGGATTGCTTCAAGTCTGGCCACTGGAGTAAAAGTTTTGTCAAAATCAATTCCTTCACATTGAGCATATCATTTTGCTACCAGTCTTGCTTTATTCCTTACAATGTTCCCAGTTTCATCTCTCTTATTCTTGAAGACCCATTTTGTGCTGAAAACTGACTGATGAGTAGGTCAGTCTACTAAGTTCCAGACCTCATTTCTCTTAAATTCAGCAAGTTCTTCTTGCATTGCATTGATCCAGTCAGTTGACTTCAGAGCATCTCCAATTTTTGTCAGCTCTGACTCGTGAGATATGAAACAAGTCAGTAACGCACTTCTTTATCTCGTGTGAACTGAATTGGCAACACTGTTAAGCACGGCTTCCTTAAGAGGGTTTCTTAACCATTTTGGCTTTTAGATTTGGGTAACTTCAACGGTTTGAACGAAATCCTCAGGATACTCAGTAACGTCTGCTCCCGATACTGGGACTTGAAATAAGTCAGTTTGACTGGAGTTTCTTTCTCTAGTGATGACTCTCATATCCTGGATTTCTTGATTTTCTTGAGTCGTACAAGGTTGGGCAGCTTCAGAGTGAGCATTTTCATCTTTAGTAAGGTCAGTTTGAGTTGGCGACTCTGTTCCAGTTGGTCCCTCGTCAATGAGCCAAAGGCTTTCGCAAGGTCGATTGCCGAACTGGCCTCATCATTCATCAGCCTTGGGACTGAAAGTATTCAGTTTTGACTTTCCATTGTTATGGATGTAACATGGTGAACCAAAAGCATGAAGATGAGCTATAGAAGGCTTAGGACCATTGAAGACCTCGTATGGGGTTTTGTGATGTCGACTGTTGATGGCGCTTTTGTTCTGAGTATAGCACATTGTCATCATGGCTTCTCCCCAGTAACCATCTTTCAAGTCAGCTTCAGTGAGCATTATCCTGACTGCCTCCTTTAGTGTCATGTTTCTTCGTTCAGCAAGGCCATTTTGTTGAGGCGTCCTTAGAGCTGACTTCACATGAGCAATGCCAGCATCAGCACATAAATCCATTAGAGGACCGTTGCAAAACTCAGTTCCGTTGTTAGATTTGACTCTTTTGACAGTGACCCCTTTGTTGTTTTGCACTTGAAGGATGAGCTCTGGAAGTTGAATCTTCACTTCGTCCTTGCTTGTCAGCAGCCTTACCCAAGTACATCTAGAGTAGTCATCAACTACAACCAGAGTGAATCTTTTTCCTCCAATGGTAAGCAGCTTGACTGGCCCAAATAGATCCATATGAAGAAGCTCAAGGATCCTATCTGTGCTTGCTATGATGGTTTGATTCTTGAATGACGCTTTGGTTTGCTTTCTCATCTTGCATGCTCTGCAGACACCTTCTTTTTTCTTGAAACTGACTTGTGGTAGGCCTTCCACAAGTTTGTGTTTAGCAAGATATCTGATTAAGTGGAAATTCAGGTGGCTAAGTCTCTTATGTCATAGCTAGTTGACTCCTTCTTGGGATGAGCTCGTTGCGACAATGCATGTGTCTGGCTTTCCGCTCTCCCAATCCACATAATAAAGTCTTCCTTTCCTTACACCTTTCAGCAAAGTTTCTTTGGAGTCTTTGTCATTGATCCAACATTCTCTTTCGGCAAAAGTCACCTCATATCCATACTGGATAAGTTGACTCACACTCAGTAGATTGTAGTCGAGGTTGGTGATCAAGGATACATTATTGATGATAATTCCATTACTCTTTAAGCATCCTTTGGCGATTACTCTTCCTTTTGAATCATCTCCAAAACTGACAAGTGGTCCTCTTATCATTCTCAATTTTGAGAGATGATTGTTGTCACCAGTCAAGTGAGTTGAACATCCACTGTCTAAGATCCATGCTCTTTTCATCTTTTTAGATTGACATTGGTGACTTTGTACGTGCATGACATATTAGGTTAGACAAAAGGTACCCGTGTTTTTGCGGGTCCTATCGTCTTAGTGCTATGGATCCATTTTGTAGGAATCCATACTTGCTTAGTACTACTAGCCATTTTATCACCCTGCCTAAACATATAAAATTCCATCTCCTTTTCTTGACGATACTGCTTAGAGATATATTTCTCATATAGTACCTCCTTAAACTGATCCCAAATAAATTCCTAATACTGAGCAGGCGTCATAGTTTTCATATAGGTTTCCCACCACCTGTCAGCTTTACCCACTAGTTGATATGTTATGCAATCAATTTTTCCAGCGTCACTACATCTCATATATATAAATATCTTTTCTAAGGCACGTACCCAATTTTCAATCTCAGTGGGGTCTCCTTCACCACTAAAAGTGGGCAGATGTTGCTTCCTAAATACGTCAATCAATTGGAAGTTTTGAGGGGGTGGTGCTTGCATTCCCCTAGGTTCATTCCCTGCTCCATGTACCGATGTGCTTCCTTCATCGTCTACAGCGTTACCTATTAGTATCTCATAAATTGATTCAGTGTCTGCTTCATGAACTGACTCAATCCATTGAGGTTGGGCTCATCCTCGGTCACGACCTCGTCCTCTTACACGCACTCTACCTCGTCCTCTTCCCCTAAAATCTTCATTAACCAACATTCTAAAATAGTCCAACAGTCAAATCTAAATTCCAAACAATTCAAATATGATTATATTGCATATATATACAATTTGTCTTATCATTACCAAGATTACGAACACATAACTACATCCCACTAATAATAACAAAACATAAATAAGATAAATTGTAATCATCAAGCATATATAACTGATGCAGTATTTTTTATCAAGTAAAAATTATCGAACACGAAGACTCAACTCGCCCGTTGTTTTGAGTAAAAGGGATTGATTTATAAACTTAAATATCCAGACGCGATAAAATGACTTTGAATGATCAATTATAAACTACCTAAAATTCTAAAGATTAATGCCAGTAAATAAATTAAAGACCAAATAACTATGTAAGATTACCAAAGAGAGAACAGTTGAGGAACATAAGATGAATTGGGTAGATTAGGAATACGTTTGGACTTGTCAACACTACGAACCAATTTCCGTTAAATAGTTTGAATCAATTCACTTACTCTAGTTATAACCCTTAGTACCGGTGCAATAACCGTATATTAATCTCAACCTCATCCTAAGTCTAGGTTTATTGACTTCAATTAACTCCCAATAGCTCAAGAATTAAAGACCTAGATATCGAATCACCTATCTTCTAAGTTAAACGACACCCAATTACAATTGCAATCTCCTCTAATAAAGAAGCCTATAAAGCTAGTTCATTGAGGCACAAATCCAAATACATGGTGATCAATCATGCAAGGGACACGAATTCAAAACTACAATAATAAACAAATCATGGAAATTCAATAAATCAAGTCCAAACAATATTCAAAATCATCCCCAATCACATCCTTATCCTCAACAATGAGTTTAGCTACTCATGAATATAATGAAAAACATCAATATCACAAAATGAAACATAGAAGAGAAGGGGAAACAAGAAGTCTTAGGCTTTAAGGATGAATCCTAAATTCTAGCTTCGATTCCTTCCTTCAACCTTCAATTCCCAGCCTTGAGATCGTGAGTTTTGCTTCTCCTTCGTGCCTTTTTCTCTCTAGGGTTTCTAAGAGTCTAACCTTTGTTTTGTGACCTCCCCTGGCCTTTTATAGTTGAAAAATCTGCAGCCTCAGTAATTTGGTCCCGAGCGGGACCTCCTTTGAAAACCTTCATCCCGAGTGGGATGAGACTTAAATTGTGACGAAAACTCCCAACAGATCCCGAGCGGGACAGAGCCGTCCCGAGCGGGATAGGCTTCGAATTACCAATTCACCACAATTTCACGCCAGATTTCCTAGTTCCGAGCGAGACAGATTCCTCCCAAGCATTGGTCCCGAGCGGGACAAGGCGATCCCGAAAGGGATTGGCTTTGACTTCCAAATTTCACGCCAAATTTCAGAATTCCGAACACAATTTGCTCCTTCCGAGCGTGGGTCCCGAACGGAACCGGCCTGTCCCGAATGGGACAAGCTTCGAGTTGTTGCCTTTTTTCTCCAAAAACTCGGGTTTGTTGCTCGTTTTATGCCCTGCACACTCAAAACACCTCTCGAACACCAAGTGAAGGTAAATCAACAAAAATAAGAGATGTGTGTGATTTGTGCACCTAATCCACATCAAATCATTCAACTAAATACCCTAAAAATATCACAAATTACACACATATCAATAACCTGCTACATATAATCATCCGAAAGAGGTTACACGTGGTACCTACACCTAACCTGAATAGGTTCTAAAGTGAGAATAGGTCAAAAGGGATCTGATACTACCATGACCCTAGCCATCCCAGACTAATGTTACTCTAGTATCAAATCAGAAAGAGATCCGAATAGCAAAATGGATCTACGCTCCACTGCCAAAAATACTAATCAATCATAATCACTGATCAAGGTGCTTCGCGCATCCTTTGATCAAACCAAAATATATGCAAAATATATATATGCATCAGTACTATATACACAAGTAGTCAGATCATCATATCAACAGTAAATCACTCGTCTCCTCCTGACATCTCAGGACTCTCACCCTCGAAGGGGTCCTCCTCCTCATCATCGTCATCCACTGCCATGAGATCATCCTTATCGTCACCTAACTCATCAGAAAAAACTAACTCCTCACACTCAAACTCCATGTTATAGTCACCCTCACTACCATCTCCAATACTAATGTCATCATCATCATCATCAGTATCGCTATCACTATCAGCCTCATAACCATCTGCATCTACGTCCATCCTATTGTCATCCTCAACATCGCTAGGAATCTGTTCTACCTGACGTCCAATCTCCATCTGTCCTCTAATGTGGGGTACTCTCGGTCCTCCCATAACTTGATCAATCGGCTTAACTAGTGGCAGTACCTGCCACATGGATAATACTAGCTCGCCATCAAATACAACAGGTTGCTCAACATGCACTATAAGTGAAGCCACATGGAACACAGGCGATGCTACATGAAAAACAGGGGACTCTACATGGAAGACAGGCGACTCGAACTCATACACTGGTGATGTAACCTGAATAGCTACAGATGTAACCTGAACTGTCGGCTGAATAGGCTCATAGGCATGTCCGAACCCCGCAAAGAAAGCTGGAATTGGTGGAATCAACACAGACACATGTCTAACATGGTCTGGCACAGGCAACATTGGATAATCAGTAACAGGCTCGAATGGTCCACTCGGTGGATATCCTTGTGACACGGCCCTATGAATGATGCATCCCACAAAGTCTGGGAAGAATCCTATAGGTGCATACGGTCTCCAATGATCTAACAACAATCAAATCAGTCTCATCATCGACTCGTATCCTGAAAATCCTCTGACACTCACCATCTCCTACTCACGTCTGTAATGAGCTAGGAACTTAACTAGGTCATGATGGGGGTATCTGACGTAAATCCTAAACCTCTGAACCAAGTAGTCCTGATAGGGGTCCATCTGTCACAACAATATAGACGGTCAGTATAAATCCAAAATAAATATGTACAATATGATGAATGACCCCAATCCTTTCCACTCTCTCGCACTCCTCGTGACTCTGTCGAGTCATCCCGGCGGTACACGTTCCTGTAGGGTTTGAGTCTACGATGGACAACACGAGTTGCCATTAATGAATTTCTTGCCAAGGATCGTTCTTAGGATACCAGGAACAAATTTCAATTAAATAAACCATGCGATCCTATGCATGCTCCTACAATATTAATTGCAGAGGATAGATTTAGAGAATACCTGATTTCACCGTTTGATCTACAGATCTAAATCGGAGCCATTAACGATGAAATAGATCTGGATCTGAATCTGAACACCGGCGATGAACAGTTGTTCCTATAGATCTGATCTTCTGATCTGTTCCCTTGCTCCTTGGAAATCTGGTGAGGATTATCTACCAAGTTGAATCCGAGATCCGGAGAAATCGATCAATTTCTCCCTCTGGATAGCCGCCGCCACTCTCTCTCAATTTTCAATATACTGAAAAACCCTAGTTGATCTGATAGAGAGAAGGCCTTTATATAGTGTTAGGGTTTTGAGAAACCCTAACCCTAATGGGCTGTGAGCAATTCATGGGCCAGACCAGGGACCAGATGCAAATAAAAAAGTGGGCCCTCTTTATTAATTAATCCTTCCTTGTTCAACCCAGAAATAATTAATTAATAAAACATTGTTTTAACCTTCACCACAGTAACAATGCTGACTCGCCCCTTTATTACCACGTTATTAGGAAAGGGTTGCACCAAACTAACATGATCCACATATTTAAGGTTTTAGACATTCATTAATTAATTTGGCTTATGACAATCAGCCACAATTAATTAATCTCTTATTTCCTGAGTAATACCACTCACTCATTTTCACTTATGCCTGAATTAAATAATTCAACCTGCAGGGTTTAGCATAATGAACCTTGTGAGCTCCTCAGGGAATGTCACCATCCTGAAACGGATATGCTTACCTAAACGTCCAGACTAAGCAGGCCACACACAAATTGCTAACACCCAAAATACGGGTATAAGAGTACATGTAAGACTCGCCACCATGGTAAATCAAAGTGCGGTCAATCTGTGTGTGCCCCTTATCCTTCAGTTAGGTTTAAGATCATAGGAAGTATGTTAGGGATCTGGCTCATTCATATGTCAATGAGAATGGCACATCCCACTATTGATCCCATCAATACATAACCATGTACCGACACATCAAGTAGCTAGGATAAGCCCACTTATGAACTGATGTGCCGCAGCTTAGACCGACAGCCTATCCAGGGACCGTCTCAGCTGTGATACTGTTTATATCTCGCTAGGTCAAACGATTCATATGATCCTCTGTGATCTCCTACACACCATATGATCATCCCTATAGGCGAGATAATAGGATATTATGGTTCGTTGTATGTTTGTTTAATCAGTTAGCGAGCATTGTTGCAGCAACATATATGAAGACCAGTGTACAAAACACTTAATCATATATGCTTTCAGTATATGATCCCAACAATCTCCCACTTATACTTAAAGCATAATACATTGCTTTACCAAAGTATTAAGTGTGTCTATACTGTCAATCACTCCCACTGCATTCACGTCACCTCTTGTCACGATTTCTTGTATGATGTGATTCCACACATCCTATGTGTTTCACCACCTTGTGAGTCTTGGGTTCCTTTGAGTTTGTCATTGCACCAACATAATCAAAGTTCCTTGTGATTTAATTAGGCAAACTCAGAACACACACCTCTAGAGGATGGCATCGGAGCTATACTGCTTCTTGCGAAGCTAATGAAGCTGACAAAAACTCAGCCTTCATACCGGAATCCGCAAAACACTTCTGTGTTAGATTCCTATAACTCCTCCTCCAAGGCCAACATATAGTTAGAGGTCAACTTCCTTTCAATATGATCCTCCTGGATATCCGATGCCATTCAACTCACATAGCACACTTGTAAACTGATGTGCCTATCTGAACTCGTTCATCTGCAATATAGAAAGACAACAATCTTTCTTGCTATGAACGACTCATCACAGAATCAATTTAAGCGATTTGAGATACCTGAACATCCTTTTCTTGTGACAACACAAGACTTTAATTCAAAAGATGTTCCAAAATCTCATAAGTCCTACTTCTGAAACTGTTCGGATAACCATCCTTTATGCCTGACAATATCTCCACACCGTTTCCGAATGTGAAAATACCATCTACATAATGTGCAAGGAAAACCACGCTTCCGCTGACACATAACTGGTATATGAAACTCTCATTCTCGATAGACAATATCGAAATGTCTATTTCATGACCTTGAAGCACCTTTAAGTACATATTT
Source organism: Plectranthus barbatus (assembly GCA_026898455.1). Taxonomy (NCBI): domain Eukaryota; kingdom Viridiplantae; phylum Streptophyta; class Magnoliopsida; order Lamiales; family Lamiaceae; genus Plectranthus; species Plectranthus barbatus. Next base: position 133,799 of record JAPKLW010000908.1, on the reverse strand, counting down.
GAACTTCTTTGGCTTCCAGACATAATGTTTTGCACATAACTTATCTGGTTGTTGCATACAGATGTCATCACCTTTTATCAAGGTACCCGTTTATAAAATACGAATGACATCATCTATCTTCCAGATATTTAGATTCATATGTGCTGTTATGGTTAAAAGAATTCGAATGGGTTTAACAGTTGCAACCAGTGAGAAAGTCCTGTTGTGAAACATACCTTACTCACTAACCTAGATATTTGAATATACTAGGTTACCATTCGAGCATTTCTTTCCTTGTATATCAATCAGTTACTTATAGCTGGTAAGCTATTTGGCAATCACTGATCCCGATACACGACCATAACATTTACTGATTCATTTCTGAATCCATGACTTGACGTCATTAAGCCGCATCGTTTGTCTTAACAGCTTCGTTGCGCTTTAAGGGATGAGTACGATGTTGTTCGTTAAGCTGGGAACAAGTCCAGAGACTGTTTCCACGAACAAGTACCATTAAGCCTGTTAAGGCAACCTCCCACTACAACGATGCTCCTTTTACGTTGTCAGTTAATGGTGCATAAATTTGTGGTTTACCACCTTACACAGGTGACCGTGCAATTGGTACCATACCTTCCAAGGTATGCTCAATATGCCACGGGGTATTTCCTAATGGATTTGAATTGTCTTCTCTAAAACGTTAGAGAACAATCTCACATTTGGATTCATGGTTGCATCCTATACAACTTGCTTGTACTTAGGATACACAAAGCAACCATATTTTTCGTTTACCTGGAATAGCCCACAAAGCAGTACTAGCTTAAAGTTTTTCTTCTAACCAATCAGTTTCCTATATCAGCTTAACAGCCGAATTACCCATCATTGCCCTTTTGACAGAGTCAAGGTCTGTTAGGGTATATGGAACTGATTTAGAAGACACTAGATTAAGCAAACATACAACTACTTTTGGCGCTCTTCCCAAAAACAAAAATTTGGCAAAGCTGGCATAACTTATAAACTTTTAAAGAATCTTATTTCGTTTTACCTACACTATCCCAATCGAGGAATAATAGGTGTAGTTAACTGGGATGCAATCCCTTTGCTCTGCCAGATACTGTAAAACCCCATCACTTAAGATACACCATTATGAACGAACCATAATGTTTTTACGGTCTTGTTTAACTTATTCTCCACCTTAGTCTTGAACGCTCTTGATTAAAGCAAGAGACTAAGACTTGTAGTGAACTAGATAAACATATCCAAATCTTAAGTGAGTACAGTATTAATGCCTGTTAAGGCAACTGCGGAAGTAGACTCAAACCAGCAAACCAGAGCAAACACAAAATAATTTATAGAGATATAATTCGCCTATTAAAAGGTCTGGTTACCATATTATACCTCTAAGTAGTTGTCATAAGTACCATTCTTAGGAATACCTGGATTGAATCCATAATTCCATGAATTACTTAAAACTACTTAGACTGATGTAACCTATCTCTATAGAGATCCTTTAAATTATACCTTTAGAACACTGATAGTTTATGTAATCAAGTAATGAAGAGACAATCATCCATAATAGAAAACACTGTTATTCAGCATGATAGAAAAACTCTATCGAATAACTGATAATCCATAACAATAGATGAAAAATATTGTTTCTCAAAACAAAACAACATCTCTTCAAAAACTTGAATTAAAACAAAGTTTTTAACATAAACTCAAAGTAAAATCTCCATCAGCTGAAATAGCAACTTCCAGCTTCAATCTTGGAGATGGTAATCCCGCCATCTTCAAGCCTTAAGCTTGATTCCCTGCAAAGTGTAGCAAACACGATTAGTGACCTCAGTTACCACTACCCACTAAGGAGTAGAAAACCGATACTAAACATGTTTCAACAAGCAATGCAAAAGATGACGTACCTTGTCCCTTAGTTATCAAACTTGGACAATTTACTTTCCAGTGACCCTTCTTGCCACACTTGAAACATTTGTCCTTCTTGTTATCATTCTTTCCTTTGTACTCTCCTTTACCATTCTTCTTCTTCTTCATGTCATTATAACGTGATTTAGAAGAACTTTTAGCAAGAGATCTGGAATGAACTGATAATGCAAGACTGCTCCCACTGCTTCCTTCATTCCTCTTTTCTTTGACATCACTCTTTCGACTCGGAAGCAAATCAGAGTGACTCACAGAAAAGACTAAAGAAGCTTTTGTTTATACAAGATCCTTGAGCAGACTGTGAACAGTATACTCACTCTTGTTTTTCTCAACAGAAATTCTGAAGTCATCAAATGACTTCGGTAACGTGTTGAGTATCAAGTCAATTTTGACATCATTGTCAATTTGACCACCCATTAATGTGTACTCATCTATGAGCTGGATGAGTGATTCCACATGTTCACGTACCGAACAGTTCAGATCCATTTTTTGTCTTACAATACGCTTGATAAGACTGGATCTAGCATGTCCATCGAGTCCGCCATATGCTACGTCAAGACGTCGCATAATGTCATAAGCAAACCATACATCACTATAACGAGGATGCAGTGCATCTGACATACCAGCCAAGATATATTGTCTGGCCATGCCATTCGACCACATCCAAATGTGATACTGTGCACGCTCCTCATCGGAAGATGTATCAGTTGGCAAACTCGGACAGGGAGTTTGCAGAACAAACAAATGTCCAAATGAATCCAAGAGCTTGACAATGTCACTTTTCCATCCAGGAAAATTAGGACCAGTCAAGGAATTGTGAACGATAGAATTGATGAGCGATACAATAATAGACATATCTGAAAACAAATAAGCGAATTAAAGTAATCACATACTACGAACAATTGAAACAAATATGCAAAGAACCTTTAGATGAAACAATGCAATTTGCTTCCTCCAATTGCCCAAGGTAATTCACCGCAAGCTACCCGAGTAGACCGTTTATGGCAAATGCTCAACCAGACCTAAAAGATCCTTTAATTTCTTAACATGCCAGGTATCTTAAGCAAAAGAAATTAATATTGGAGATCTCAAGACCATGTTCACCTATTCGGAGCAGGGACATCTCAAAAGAGTTATACTCCAGGCAACATCTAAGCCAAAGTAACCACAAGCCTAACTCCGGACATTAAAAGGCGATTCGACATACGTACTAGACCCATGCGTCCTGCCTTTAACATCCTTTGTTATCCCTCTTAAATTAATCTTAGAGACCAGTGAAAGTTGTCTCAATGCAAGCTACCCGAGTAGACCGTTTGCTTAGAGGCTCCCACTTCTCATCTTAAAATAAGTGTTTTATTTGGAAACCTCATCGCATTGGAACTGGTAAGGGACCCCTAACGTAAGCTACCTGAGTAGACCGTTTACGCTTCGAGATGCCCTACCTCCAATGAGAAGTCGTATTTGTGGAGGTCTAATGATCTTGGTTAGAAAAGAACCAAAATCCAGCTTAATATTTTTAATTCTAAAGGTTTCATGCGCACACATTATTTTATGTTGCCATAAATAATGTCACACCCAAAATTCCATCATAAATTAATATGATCCCGGAATTTATAAACATAATTTAAAACATAAAATAAATCACATAAGACATGCTCAAAAATAAAATTGCAACATGCTTATAACAGTAAATAATTAAAGCAAATAATCATGCTTCCTATTATTTACTAGTGCACAAATAATAAATCACATCAGTACGAGAAATAAATAAACAAATAAAATTTCTCGTGACCCCTCAGATGCGATTACAACTGAAAAAATAATTAAATCTAACTATTACAAAATTTATTTTCAGTACAGATCTTCAAACTGGACCTCAGTTTGACTTGAAATCTGATTTGAACTGCTTTAACAACAACTGGGCTTTGAATTAGGGTTTCAGGCCCAAACAGCAGCCATACCCTAATTTTCAGACTTGCGGGCCGCCTCCTGGCTGACGGGCCCGAGCTACGGCCCGAGCAGCAAACCCTAGCCGCACAGCAGCCAGCCCGCCGCGCCACCATTCCGGCCGCCGCCTGCGGCTGGAGTTCGTAGCAAGCCCGTCGCCCCTGCTCAACCGTCGCCACCAGCCATCCCACCGCGCCGTGAAGTCGCCGCAGCTGCATCTAAAACGCGAGCTCGCGCTCGCTGTGGCCACGCAGAAGCAGCAGCAGGCGCGGCAGAGACGCGCTGCAAATCCACCGTCGCGCGCAGGGGTTGCGAGGCCAGCCTGGCACGCCACCTTCGGCTCTGCATCGAAAATCAACGGGAGAGAGAGAGCGGGCACGGCCCAGCCGTAGGGAAGAATCCCCGCCGCCGCCACCCGCAGGCCGGATCTGGGAGTTTGCCGGCCAGACGCACGCAGCAGCTTTCAGGCGCGGAAGAAACGTGCGCGGCAGCAGCTGAACAGACTGGGTGCGGCCCAGCCACGCGGGGAACTAGGGTTCTGCCACGCCGCCGCCACCCTTTGCCACTGTGGTCCATGCCACCGCCGGCTGGGTGGGTGAGGGGCTGAACCTGATCTGGTGTTCTTCGTTCTTCACTTCTCCGGATCTCAAATTTTTAAAAAAATATAAAATACAAAAATAGATCTAAATCTATTACATGATTTTCCCTATTAAATATAACCACAGATTTCTCGTGGTGAAAAACGAATCCAAAAAATGAGAAGGCCACGAGAACAAAAACATCCACGACAATTTAAATCCATCCATGAACATACATATTCATTTAATTTCAATCTATCCAAGATAGAGCCTAAGAACATGAACCTAACTCTGATATCAATTGTAGGGTTTGAGTCTACGATGGACAACATGAGTTGCCATTAATGAATTTCTTGCCAAGGATCGTTCTTAGGATACCAGGAACAAATTTCAATTAAATAAACCATGCGATCCTATGCATGCTCCTACAATATTAATTGCAGAGGATGGATTTAGAGAATACCTGATTTCACCGTTTGATCTACAGATCTAGATCGGAGCCAATAACGATGAAATAGATCTGGATCTGAATCTGAACGCCGGCGATGAACAGTTGTTCCTACAGATCAGATCTTCTGATCTGTTCCCTTGCTCCTTGGAAATCTGGTGAGGATTATCTACCAAGTTGAATCCGAGATCCGGAGAAATCGATCAATTTCTCCCTCTGGATAGCCGCCGCCACTCTCTCTCAATTTTCAATATACTGAAAAACCCTAGTTGATCTGATAGAGAGAAGGCCTTTATATAGTGTTAGGGTTT
>JAPKLW010000908.1:61883-118601 GCA_026898455.1 Plectranthus barbatus | reverse complement strand
GGTTAAAACAATGTTTTATTAATTAATTATGTTCTGGGTTGAACAAGTAAGGATTAATTAATAAAGAGGGCCCACTTTATTATTTGCATCTGGTCCCTGGTCTGGCCAATGAACTGCTCAAGCCCATTAGGGTTAGGGTTTCTCAAAACCCTAACACTATATATAGGCCTTCTCTCTATTAGATCAAGTTAGATTATTCAGTATTGAACGAAAACTGAGAGAGACGGCGGCGGCAATCCGGAAGGGAGAAACTGATCGATTTCTCCAGATCTCGGATTCAACTTGGTAGATAATCCTCACCAGATTCCCAAGGAGCAAGGGAACAGATCAGAAGATAAGATCTGTAGGAACAACTGTTCATCGCCGGCATTCAGATTTGGATCTAGATCTATTTCATCGTTATTGACTCCGATCTAGATCTGTAGATCAAACGGTGAAATAAGGTATTCTCTAAATCCATCCTCTGCAATTAATTTTGTAGGAGCATGCATAGGATCGCATGGTTTATTTAATTGAAATTTGTTCTTGGTGTCCTAAGAACGATCCTTGGCAAGAAATTAATTAATGGCAACTCGTGTTGTCCATCATAGACTAAAACCCTACAACTGGTATCAGAGCCAGGTTGATGTTCTTAGGCTCTATCTTGGATAGATTGAAATTAAATGAATATGTATGTTCATGGATGGATTTAAATTGTCATGGATGTTTTTGTTCTCCTGGCCTTCTCGTTTTTTGGATCTGTTTTTTACCACGAGAAAATCTGTGGTTAGATTTAATAGGGAAAATCATGTAATAGATTTAGATCTATTTTTGTATTTTCTTTTTATTTTAAATCTGTAAAATTTAGATCTGGAAGAACGAGCTTTGAAGAACGAAGAACAGAGAAGTGACATGAACTAGGGTTTAGCCCGCAGCCGCCGCCGGCGGCAAGCGGTGGCAGGTGGCGGCGGTGGGCAGAACCCCTGCTTGTGGCTGGGCCGCGCCTGTTCAAGCTGCTGCGTGTGTTTCTGGCGAGCCCAGGCCGACAGCCATCCTGCAGCAGCGTGCAGGTGACCGGCGAGCTCCCAAATCCGGCCGAGGAGGCGCAAACGGGTGGTGGCGGCAGGGAGTCTTCCCTGCAGCTGGGCCGCACCCGTCCCACTCTCTCCCCGTCACATTTTTTGACGTGGTTCTGGCAATGGTGAGCCATTCGTCGGGAGTTGCACGGCCTCTCTCGATCGCGTGGGTGTGGCTGCGCGTCGCCAGTGTGTTGCGGTGGAGGAGCAACGACCGTTGCGCTAGCGGTGGCTTCTATCTCGGGCCGAAAAAGGCGATGGCTGCTGCTGCCTCGCGAGTCGCCGGCGACGCAGGTGGCTGGGCTAGCGGTGGCAGTGCGGCAATGGCATGGCGATGGGCTGGCAATGAACTCCGGCTGTTGGGCTGTGGCGGCTAGGGTTTGCTCAAACCCTAGGGTTTGGCTGCCCGGGCTGTTGGTCGGGCTTCTCAGCCCGGAGGCAGCCCGCAGTTCTGAAAATTAGGGTTTGGCTGCTGTTTGGGCCAGAAACCCTAATTCAAAACCCAGTTGTTGTTAAAGCAATCCAAATCAGATTTCAAGTCCAACGGAGGCCCAGTTTGAAGATCTGTACTAAAATTAAATCTTGTAATTGTTAGATTTAATTATTTTTCAGTTGTAATCGCATCTGAGGGGCCACGAGAAATTTTATTTGTTTATTTAATTATTTCTCGTACTGATGGGATTTATTATGTGTGCACTAGTAAATAATAGGAAAGCATGTCTCTTTGCTTTAATTATTTACTTTTATAAGCATGTTGCAATTTAATTTTAGAGCATGTCTTGTGTGATTTATTTTATGTTTTAAATTATGTCTATAAGTTCCGGCATCATATTAATTTATGATGGAATTGTGGGTGTGACATAATTTATGGGAACATTAAAATAATGTGTGCGCATGAAACCTTTAGAATTAAAAATACTAAGCTGGATTTTGGTTCTTTTTAAACCAAAATCATTAGACCTCCACAAATACGACTTCTCATTGGAGGTGGGACATCTCGAAGCGTAAACGGTCTACTCGGGTAGCTTACGTTAGGGGTCCCTCACCAGTTCCAATGCGATGAGGTTTCCAAATAAAACACTTATTTTAAGATGAGAAGTGGGAGCCTCTAAGCAAACGGTCTACTTGGGTAGCTTGCATTGAGACAACTGTCACTGGTCTCTAAGATTAATCTAAGTGGGATAACAAAGAATGTTAAGGGCATGAGGCATGGGTCCAGTACGTATGCTAAATCGCCTTTTAATATCTGGAGTTAGGCTTATGGTCATTTTGGCTTAGATGTTGCCTGGAGTATAACTCATTTGTGATGTCCATGCTCCAGATAGGTGAACATGGTCTTAGTATCTCCAATATTAATTTCTTTTGCTTAAGATACCTGGCATGTTAAGAAATTAAAGGACCTATTTTGGTCTGGTTGAGCGTTTGTCGTAAACGGACTACTCGGGTAGCTTGCGACAAATTAGCTTGGGCAATTGGACGAAACAAATTGCATTGTTTTATCTAAAGGTTCTATGCATATTTGTTTCAATTGTTCGTAGTATGTGCTTACTTTAATTTGCTTATTTGTTGTCAGATATGTCTATGAACAATGTCATTAATATCCTCACTCAAAATCCTCTCAATGGTCCGAATTTCCTTGAATGGAAACGTAATTTGGATTATATCCTTGTTGCGGAAGAACACAAGTTTGTCCTTACTGATCCTTGTCCACCAGTCCCAGCTGCTGATGCTACTGCCGAGCGGCAGCAGTCTTACAATAAGTGGATCAAGTCTAATAATGTAGTGAAATGCTACATGATGACCACTATGAGTAAGGTACTGTAGCTGCAGCATCAGCATTATGATTGTTTAGGCCCATGTATATTGGCCCATACCAATTGCTTTATATACACATCAACCCATTAGTATTCAACATTCTCTCACACTTTCAAGATATCTAACATGGTAAAATTAGGGTTTGGGTTAAATCCTTTTCAATATTTTTTTTAACCCACCTAAGATCCTTGGCCACGTCATTGGCCCTGTCACCGTCCCCGTCTCTGGCCGCAGCCGCCGTCCAGCGCCGCTGCCGCCACCACCTAGGGTTTTCCGCCGCCGCCACCACCACCTAGGATTTTTCCGCCGCCGCTGTTCCCACCAGACTGCTACTGCGTTTCTGCTGCAGCATCCCCGTCTCCGGCCGCCGCTGTTCAGCGCCGCCACCTAGGGTTTTCCGCCGCCGCCGCCACCTAGGGTTTTCTGCCGCTACCGCTGCCGCTATTTCAACCAGCCTGCTGCTGCATTTCTGCTGCAGCTTCCCCGTTTCTGCTGTCCTAGGGTCTGAATATTGTCGCGTGCCTGCTGTCTCTGCTTCGCCGTCGCTACTTCCGGTCACCGCCACTGTCTGTTTTCCGGCCGTCTAGGGTTCTGCCCTGCTTCTCTGTTTCTTTTTTTTTTCTGCTGCGTGCTGCCCTGATACTACTGCTGCCTACTGCCTTCGTTTGAGACTGTTGCTGCCTCCTTGGTCTTTTAATCATGTCTCAAATCAATGCAATTGCTATCCACATTACACTTGATGGTCATAATTACAGGGAATGGGCTTTTTGTGTTGAAACTGCGCTGCGGGGTTTTGGGTTAGCTTTCCATTTGATTGATGATGCTCTGGAACTCAAAACCGACAACACTAATGCTGAGGATATTAAGACTTGGACCATCAATGATGGCAAAGTTATGGCAGCCATTGTTAATAGTGTTAAACAGTCCATGATTATGAGTCTTTCTACGTTCCGCACAGCTAAAGGCATGTGGTCTTATTTGCAAAAACGTTATGTTCAGGACAGTGGTGCTCTTAAGCATACTCTCATGCAGAAAATTCACCAAATTGAACAAAAAGACTTGTCCATTGACGAGTACTATTCAGAATTTGATCGTTTAATGGGTCCTTTGCTCTCTATGGTACCTCATTGCACTAATGCTGGATGTCCTGCACATAAATTCATAGATGAATTTTTCACATACAGATTTGTGATGGGAGTTCGGGCAGAATATGAGTCTATACGAATTCGATTGCTTCACAGTTCTTCTCCCCCGACCATGACACAAGCTCTATCTGATTTGATTGCTGAAGAGACTCGTCTCACCTCTATGTCTGCTTCTCCTTTGACAGTATCTCACAGTGTTTTGGCAGCCTCTCAGAAGACATCGTCTCAGCGCCCTAGTACATCTAAGAGTGGACCTTTGGAATCATGTAAGCATTGTGGTAAAACAAGTCACACTTCTGACAATTGCTTCTCACAGCATCCGGAGAAACTTGCTGAGTATCGTGCACGCCGAGCTGCACGTGGTCGGGGTACTTCTTCAACTCCTAGAGGCACTGTCTCCTTGGTTCTTCTCCTCTTGCTTGGAAATCCAAGAAACAAACAGTTGTTTCTCGTGATGTGACATTTGTTGAGGATCATCGTTTCTTTTTATAATTCTTCTACTCATTCTTCATATTCTCCAATAGAGTCTACAAATTTTCTCTGTTTTCCTCAGACTTCCTCCACTACCTCTAACTCTACTCCTGTCATCACACCTACTCCTAGTGCAGCTCCTCCTCTCATTCCTCATAAACCCCCTATTACTCATGTCTACCACCGTCGTTCCAACGCTCAGATAGTAGATCCACCTGTTCATACTTCCTCGGCCAGTCCTGATGATCCCATTTCCAATGTCTCTAACAACTTTGATGAGTCACATGTTATTGTTGATGAGATGCAGGTTGGACGACGATATAATCTTCGCGATCGGGCTACTATTGCTCCTCCAGATAAACTAGGTTTTCCACATGTGAGTGTTGTTCTTGAAGAACCTTCCACTTATCAAGAGGCTGTTTGTTATCCTGAATGGCAACATGCTATGTCTGAGGAGCTGGCTGCTCTTACTCATACCGGCACATGGGAGTTTGTCCCTTTACCATCACATGTCATACACATTACATGTAAGTGGGTCTTCAAAATTAAGACCAAGTCAGATGGTTCTGTTGAACGATATAAAGCTCGTCTTGTTGCTAGAGGCTTTCAACAGACTCAGGGACAGGACTATGATGAGACCTTTGCTCCGGTTGCTCACATGACCACTGTTCGTACTCTTATTGCAGTGGCCGCTACTCACTCTTGGACAATTTCTCAGATGGATGTTAAAAATGCTTTTCTTCATGGTTATTTGCATGAGGAAGTCTATATGCAGCCACCCCCAGGTGTTGAAGCCCCTTCTGGACATGTTTGTCGCCTTCGCCGTGCTTTGTATGGTCTCAAACAAGCTCCACGTGCTTGGTTTGAACGTTTTGTTTCTGTTATACGGACTGCTGGATTTTCACCTAGTGATCATGATCCTGCTCTCTTTATTCATCTTTCTTCACATGGGCGCACATTGCTCCTTTTATATGTTGATGATATGTTGATTACGGGAGATGATGAAGACCATATTTCGCATGTGAAGCAGCAACTTAATCAGGAGTTCCATATGTCTAATTTGGGACCTTTAAGCTATTTCTTAGGCATTGAGGTGCGTCATTCTGACAAAGGTTATTATTTGTGTCAATCCAAGTATATTCTCAATCTTATTGCTCGGTCCGGTATCACTGATAATCGGTTGGCTGCAACACCTATGGAGCTTCACTTACAGCTTCATCCTACCGATGGTATACCTCTTGAGGATCCTTCTCAATATCGACACATTGTCGGTAGTCTTCTTCGAGTTAGCTTTCCACCGCAACTGGAATCGGGTAAATCAGAGTTTGGGAGAGGAAGTTATGGCCAAAACCGTGAGACCGCGCAGAAGGGGGCGAGATAGGACCACATCGATCGATGCCGAAGATAGAGCCACGTCGATCGACGCGAACCTGCTGGCGCAGAAATTCGATCAAAATCGGATTTTATCATATCTTTAGCCCTAGATTTGATAAGATACACATCCACCTCTATAAATAACCTAGTAAATTTGACTTTTTCAGCATCCCTTTCATATTTTTCAGATCTCTTTTCATATTTTCATTCTGCAATTTAGTTTTTAGAGTTTAGAGAGTTGGGAAACACGAAACCCTTTTATTTTCTAGTAAGCTCTTTATGTTTATGCAATTTAATATGTTTTCTTTTGGATTTCTATCTGCGATGAATGGCTAGAAACCCCAGCGGGTTCTTAGGTTGATATTGTTATGGATGCATGTTAGGATTAATTAATTAGGTTCATGATTCCTGTGTTTATTTTATAATTTTAGATTAATTCAAGGACCGAAAGGTGACGATTAATTTAGAAGTCTAGCTATTGATAGAAGGACCGAGAGGTGAATATTGATAGTGAGATTAGGAATGCATGATACACTCTATATTGTCCAATGAGATGTATTAGACTGTAGGAATCGAACTAATTTGCTTATCAGATTGACTAATTTGGTGTTCTTGAGACCGAGCGGAGATAGTCACTAATTAGTAATTTAGGTTATATTTGCCCAACCAAGGAAATATAGCATTATTAAAGTATTCCACCTGTTAAATTAATTGGTTCTTACATGTCATCCATAATAAGAATTCTTCCCTAGAATCTGTGTTCCTTTAAAATTGATTTCAAAACCTCTTTAATTTTCAGTATTATCATCTTTATTTTCCAAATCAAAACCGTGATTTTATGTTTCCTGAAACAATGAATCTTAGGATCATAGTTAGTACATAGGATAGTTTCGTTATACAATTCCCCTGGATTTGATAACCTTAGGGTTCTTTATAAATTTATTTGTCATTGTTGCTATAATTAATCTATAGATTTTATAGTGATCAAAGAATTCAACCATCCAACCTACCGGAGAAGGAAAAGGAAGGTTTGTCCCCAGTCCAACTTCGAGCCGGTCCACAGAGAAGACGCAGAGCCTTCGACGGACTGAAGAAGGAGTGAAGTACAACTGCCTGGGCGAGTGATCCATTGTGCTGTGGACGGAGGATTCTATAGCAACTGGCTATAGATCGTGAGGATTGTATCTTCATAACTTAGTGAATTACCGGATCTGATATCCGAAGAGTGGACGTAGGACTTAAGGCTCCGAACCACTATAAATATCCTGTGTCGTTTACAACTTTACTTACTTTACGCTCTTTAAAGTTTTCAATTATATATTGAAACCTTCAACACTTACCCTATAAGTGTTGAAGTGTATAAACTGTCAGTTGCTCTGTGTTTCCAAAACTGCTGAGCAAAACTGTGTTAATTAGGAACTGAACTTGCTTATCATTAGAGTGTATTTGATTGTTTTAATACTTTCGCTGCACATTACACGTACTCTGATCTGGGACCAACATACTCTCTCTTCACTTTTCCATTGCTTCTCTATTTATCTTCTCTCTTTTTTCATTTTTCAATATTATGCAAACGAATTTTAGTAAATAACAACTGACAACAAGTTGATAAGGTAGTCCTTTGTTTTTTCTTAAACCAATTGTCTATCACGTGAATTATTTTACGGTCATAATGTTGTGCAATTTTTTTTTAAATCCTATTAGATTTTTTTTGTTGCATTTGCTTGATTTTCTAGCCCTTTGCATTAAATTTTATAAAAAAATTTCAGAGTGGCTTTAGATTTTAATTTGTTTGATTTTATTTATTATGTATTAATCATAATAATTTTATGTTAATCGTTCTTATTGAGCTAGTATATACATTATTAGAATAGATAATCATAAAGATATTAAATCTTCTTGATATCTATATCTCCTTAATTATCTCCTAGATTCTCTCCTAGATTTATTCATATATTTGTATATCTCCTACTTGTACATATCTTAGATAGATTTATCATATCTTGTAACCTCTATATATACTTCACTCAATAATACATTATTCATTGAGGCAAATATTATTGGTCTATCATGGTATCAGCCTAACTCGATCCTGACCTAATCTCTCTCACCTCTCTCCCTCACGGCTCTCTCTCTCTCGCCGACTTCTCTCTCTCCTTCTCTCTCCATCTCTCTCCCTCTCGCCTTTGTTCCCTCTCACCGGCGATCATCACGCCATTCCGGCCTCACGCCGCATCATCCCCTCCCCAACTCCAAAAACCCTAGCCGTACTACACCATAAACCCTAGCCGTCCCACCCCCCAAAAAACCCTAACCCTAATTTATTCCTCTAGCCACAAACCCTAATGGCCGATCATAATCAGCCGGCCGAATCCCTTCCCTTGTCCACTCTCGTACATATGATCACTATCAAACTTACCTCCTCCAATTATCTTTTATGGCGAGGTCAACTAGTTCCGCTGCTCACTTGCCAGAATCTGATTGGTTACGTCGATGGTTCCACTCCTTCTCCACCCACGACGCTCACCAACGCTGCCGGTATCTCAACTGTTAATCCGGCTTACACCGCATGGCGCTTTCAAGATCAGCGCCTTCTCAGTCTTCTTCTTTCCACACTATCCGAAGAAGCTATGGCAGAAGCCCTAGGATGTGCCTCTTCCCGCTCTGTCTGGTTAGCCCTTGAATCTTCCTTCAGTCACAAATCCAAAACCCGTGAGATCCAACTGAAAGACGAACTTCAACTTCTGAAGAAAGGTGATCGATCAGTTAAAGATTATGGTAAAGCTTTTAAAGCAATCTGTGATCAACTCTCTGCTATTGGTCGTCCTGTCGATGATACCGACAAGGCCCACTGGTTTCTCCGCGGTCTTGGTCCCTCTTTTGTCAACTTCTCAGCCGCTCAGATGGCCCTTCCAACTATTCCATCCTTCAGCGACTTACTCGCGAAAGCTGAAAGCTTCGCTCTTTTCCAGGCTTCCATTGATCCTCCGGCACCTGCTTCTGTCGCCTTTTACAGCAAGCCGGCCGCCTCCTCAAATCGCGGCGTTCTAGGGCCGCCTCCTTCTGACTCCCGGCCTCAATCCTACAAAAATCAAAAGAAAGGAAACGGTCAAAAGAGTCAAAAACGTCCACCTCATTGCCAGATCTGCCGCACCAATGGACACTATGCCTCCCACTGCCCTCAAAGATACTCTCCATCGCCGTCCTCTAACTTAGCTGAAGCATTCGCCACAGGCTGCTCGATTCCTTCCTCTGACACCTCAGATTGGTATATCGACACAGGCGCTTCTGCTCATATGACATCTAATCCTGCAACTCTTGATCATGCCAAACCCTACTCTGGTAATCAAAAGGTGGTTGTAGGTAACGGTGCTCATCTTCCTATCACGCATACTGGTACCCTTTCTATCAATTCTCACATTCATCTCTCTGATGTTCTTGTAGTTCCTTCCATCACTAAAAATCTCTTATCAGTCAGCAAATTAATTACTGATTTGCCTCTTAGTGTCACCTTCTTACGTTCTTCCTTTACTGTCCAGAATCGGAACACAAATCATGTTGTTGCCACCGGTCACCGTAAAGATGGCTTATATGTTCTGGATGGAGATTGCACAGCCCTTCTTGCCACTGCAAGACCCTTGCAAGCATCCATGGACGTTTGGCACGCTCGCCTAGGTCATCCTCCGCCTGAATCTCTTCTTCTTCTTAGTAAACTAGGCCATATTTCCCTTTCTAGTCGTTCTCTTTCCAGTACTCTTTGTAATTCCTGTCAACTTGCTAAAAGTTCCAAACTTCCGTTTACTCTTAATAAAAAGCGTTCTACGCATCTTTTAGATTTAATTCACTGTGATCTCTGGGGTCCTGCTCCTATCCCTTCTACCTCAAATTTTCGATATTATGTAATCTTTATTGATGATTTCTCCCGGTTTACATGGTTTTATCCTTTAGCACGAAAATCTGATTTTTTCAAACACCTACAGATCTTTACTACTTTCGTTGAAAATCAGTTTTCCTGTTCTATCAAAACCTTTCAATCTGATGGGGGTACAGAATTCACTAACCACAATGTCCGGGACTTCTTTCTTTCCAAGGGTATTCATCATAGGTTTTCATGTCCTTATACTCCAAGTCAAAACGGCAGGGCAGAACGTAAGCATCGCAACATTACTGAGACAGGTCTTACATCCCTCTTTCATGCCAACTTACCTAAATCCTTTTGGGTAGATGCCTTTAGTACTGCAGTCTATAGCATTAACCGTCTTCCCACTCCACTGTTAGATGGTCGTTCACCTTTTCAGCTGGTCTATGGCTCAATTCCATCCTACTCCTCCTTTCATCCGTTGGGCTGTCGCATTTATCCTTGTTTACGGGATTACGCCGCAACCAAATTTTCCGAGCGTAGTCTTCCTTGCATCTTCTTAGGATACTCATCTGTTCACAAAGGTTTTAAGTGTTTCGATCCTGCTACGGCGCGCACCTATGTTACTCGCCATGCACGATTCGATGAGACCCACTTTCCCTATGTGTCTAATTCTCCATCTTGCGCCATATCCTCTCTAGATATCTCAACGTTTGTCGAGCCACCCTCGACTTCGTCCCTCAGTCCTCCTCCTCCCGAAAACACGCCATCTCATTCCGCTCAAACGCAAAACTCTGGCCCTTGCTCCATCTGCACTCACGGCGCACACATTCAAAACCCTAACCCTAATCCTCACGGCGGCGCCCCCCCACATCCTAACCCTAACGCCGCCCCCCCTAACCCTAACCCTAACGCCGACCCCCCAAACCCTAACCCTAACGCCGCACCCAAAAACCCTAATCCTCTCGCCCTACAGCCCACTCATCCCATGGTCACTCGAGCCAAGGCCGGTATCTTTAGACCACGATATGTTGCTAATCTTGCTAACACTATATTTTTTGATGCTCTTCTGTCTAGCTCAGAGCCGCGTGGTTACAAGTCTGCTGCTAAACATGCTCATTGGATGGAGGCTATGAAGGAGGAAATGACTGCTTTGCGTTCAAACGACACCTGGACTTTGGTGCCCCGGCCTGCTGACGCCAACATCATCGGCTCCAAGTGGGTTTTCCGGACCAAGTTCCTTCCTGACGGCTCCATTGATCGCTATAAAGCACGTCTGGTGGCTCAAGGATTCACTCAGCATCCAGGTCTTGACTTCTCACACACCTTCAGTCCAGTTGTCAAGGCTACTACCGTTCGAGTCATCCTCACCCTCGCCGTCCACCATCACTGGCCACTACATCAACTTGATGTCAAAAACGCCTTCCTGAATGGTCTTCTCTCGTCCCCTGTGTTTATGGAACAGCCCCCCGGCTTCACAGATGCTCAGTTTCCGAATCATGTCTGCAAACTTTCGAAAGCCCTCTACGGCTTAAAGCAGGCGCCTCGTGCTTGGTTTCAACGCCTAAGCGACTATCTGGTTCGCCTAGGTTTCCTCTGCAGCAAGTCCGACACGTCACTATTCATTCTTGCCAAAGGTGGTACTGTTCTATATCTTCTTGTATATGTGGATGACATTATTGTGACAGGTAGCGATACTTCAGCTATTTCACGCCTCATCTCCGACATGAATCGTGAATTCTCCATTAAAGATCTGGGAAAGCTCAACTACTTTCTAGGACTGGAAGTTCATTACACTCAAGATGGTCTGTTTCTCTCTCAAGCAAAATATGCCCGGGATATTCTTGTCCGATCTGACCTACTCGAAGCCAAACCAGTCGCCACTCCTCTAGCCGCCGGTACGACTCTTCAGTCCTCAGGTCAGCCCTTCAGCGATGTGACTCAGTATCGATCTCTGGTTGGTGCCCTGCAATACTTGACTATCACTCGTCCGGACATCTCCTTTGCCGTGAATTTAGCCAGTCAGTATCTCCATTCTCCAACTGATGAGCACTTTCAAACAGTCAAGCGTATTCTTCGCTACGTCAAAGGCACAATCAACCATGGCCTGGAATTCTCTCGCACCACTGAATGCAGCCTCGTCGCCTACTCTGATGCTGATTGGGCGCGTTGTCCGGACACTAGACGATCTACATATGGTTATGCTATCTTCCTTGCAGGAAACCTTGTTTCTTGGAGTGCCAAGAAACAACCTACTGTCTCCCGCTCCAGCTGCGAATCCGAATACCGGGCAATGGCAAATACAGCAGCGGAGGTCATCTGGCTCACAAATCTACTTCTTGAGCTTCGTACTCCATTGGCGCGTCCTCCTTCTCTATTTTGTGACAACAACAGTGCTATCTTTCTCTCCCAAAATCCGGTAGCACACAAACGAGCAAAGCACATTGATATTGATTATCATTTTGTTCGTGAGCTTGTCCATACGGGTCGCATTCTGACCGAGTTCGTCCCATCATCACGTCAAATCGCGGACGTCTTCACCAAAGGCCTACCTCGTCCTCTTTTTGAATTCTTTCGTGGCAAGCTTTGAGTTGTTGGCTTCCCACAATCTCGCTTGAGGGGGGATATTAGAATAGATAATCATAAAGATATTAAATCTTCTTGATATCTATATCTCCTTAATTATCTCCTAGATTCTCTCCTAGATTTATTCATATATTTGTATATCTCCTACTTGTACATATCTTAGATAGATTTATCATATCTTGTAACCTCTATATATACTTCACTCAATAATACATTATTCATTGAGGCAAATATTATTGGTCTATCATACATTTATCTTGTTCTGAAAAAATAAAAACAAAGAAAGAAAATGTTGAGAAAATATCAAAAAAATTTGCTTAAAAAATGTTGGAGAATTATTTTTAAATGATGCCCATGCATTTAGTTTATATGGCATTATTTAATTTCTTTTTATTTGTTTCAAGTTTATTTAAACATAAAGTGAATTTCTTAACATGGTTGTGAAGTCGTGAAGGACTTGAGTTTTTTTGTTATAAGAGATTTTGAATAAATTTTACAATTTTAAATAGGATAGATGATTTTAAAATGTATTTTTATATTATATTTTACTAATAGTTTTTATAATTATTTAATTTGAATAGGGGCACTAAATCTTTATTTCGCACCGGGCCCCAAGATTTACAGGGTCGGCCCTGTATAAAATGATGTGACGAAAGAGAGAAGTTCTAAAGAAATGAAAATAACTGAAAAATCAAAATAAAAGTTATTCACAAACAATGTTATTTTTTAAATTTAATAAATAAAACAAAAAGAAAAAAACCGAATTATTAATGGGTAAGTATTTAACATCTAACTCAATATGAAGTTTATTATTGGAGGATGATACTTTTACCTAACAAATAAATATTCAAATATTTTTTTCTATTAAAGGATTTGGAAAAGTCTTATAATTTGTTATAGTTGGGGATTTATTACAAGTTTTTCATGATTTTTTTTTTTTTGTTTTGAGATGTAGCTGTTTGATATAATTTCCAATCGAACAAACCG
This sequence comes from Plectranthus barbatus, assembly GCA_026898455.1. Classification (NCBI taxonomy): domain Eukaryota; kingdom Viridiplantae; phylum Streptophyta; class Magnoliopsida; order Lamiales; family Lamiaceae; genus Plectranthus; species Plectranthus barbatus. Next base: position 105,309 of record JAPKLW010000908.1, on the reverse strand, counting down.
TATGTTCACCTTTAATTATAAATTTAAATATAAATCCATACAAAAAATATATCTAAAACTTAAAAGTGAAAATAACAATTAATATAAAATAATAGATTTCTAGAGTGCAAATGCACAAAACTACACCATTTTCATTTGAAAAAAAGTTAAATATTTTATATGAGGAGATAGCTAATAATATATAACTTAATTAGAGTATCAAATGAGTTTTAAGATAAAATATAATGATATAGTATTATTTTAGAAAGTCAAATTATAGTTTAAATTGAAATATGATAAAAAGAAATGAAGATGTCATTATATAGCTAAAATAAATTAAAATTTAAAATATTAGGATGTGAGACTATAAATACAAAAATATTTGTATGCTAAACTATATTGTATATAATTAAAAATTTAAAAATTACTAGAATATCACACAATAATGCAAATTGAATTAGTATATCACACATCAACATATAATATATATATATATATATATATATATATATTATTCCAATGAGACAAATAAAAATGATATTAATTAGTATATGTTTGTTTCAAGGAGAGAAAATTATGTTTGGAGAGCGAGTGTCTAAGCACTACATATTAAAGGAAATTTTATTCGAAGTGATTGTAAAGTCATTCAAAATACATGTGAATTTGATAATATTTGTTTCAACGTCAAACAAATTATTTTAAAAATATACAATCAATGAAGAGATAAGGTAGTGGAAAGAAATATATTGACAGTCACATCAAATAAAGTGGAAAGAATAATGAAATGAATGAAGTCCAAAGTAGAAGAGTTGAAACTTAAAGTTGATGTTATAATAGTAAAAAAACGAAATATGTGTTTCGTACCAAAGAATGCAAATGGTGAAATTATTTTGCATTGAAGACTTTAACTTACAAACACGAAAACATTATTATTTTGAAACAAATTAGAACGAGATATATATTACTGATGACTAAACAATATCGTATAAAGACCAACATCATTGAAAGCATTGTCTAAGATCACAAATGCTATTAATGGAACACAAGAACATTCGCTATAGTGTGATATCGTGATCTAATTGAATATATTAAAGACCTAATGTGAGAGATTAAGAATATAAATTTTTAACACATGTGAGATAGTAAATCAAATCGCACTTCAAACAATTTGAAATCAAAAGTTTAACATGTATAAACCATAAACAATTACATGTAGTTAAATATCTATCTAATGGTCCCTAATGAGTCGAGATATGATAACATCGAGGTGTGTGAGTTTTAAATTAATCCATTCCGTATAAAAAAATATTTATCTAAAAAAAAATTTAAAATATTTCAATATAATGTATATACTATAAAAATATATTATATATATTATCATACAATTAAATATTATAATATAAATAATTAAAATTTGCGCTCGAGTAAAAATAGCTATGGAGTTTTAGGTAGAAATTAAGAGGAGTGAAGTTACAGAGTGAAAGTGGGAACATGACGAGGGTGAGCGAAGCGAGCACGGTAAAAGAGCCTGTCAAAGAGATGGCGGTAGGGATCCTCCTCTCTCTTCTCTATCAAGTAATCGATGCATCTCTCCACCTCCCTCTTCACTCTCACATACAACTCCATCATCTTCATCTCGTCCCTCTCCACCCCCGCCCACGCAGCTGTCTCCATCGGCCGCCCAAACTGGAAATAAAACCGCCCCGGCAGCTTCGGGTACGCAAAAGGGAGGTGCGGACTCTGCTCACCCACTTGTTCCTTCACTTCAACTCCTTCTCTAACTTTCGGGATCATCTCGTTCAAGCCCTCTATCACCTTCTTCAGTGCCGGGATCCTCATCTGATCATTGTAGTCCAGAAATAATTCCCTTAAATCGTCCGCCCCCACCGCTCCGAAAGGCACAATCGTCGCTCCGTACTTCACCGCCGTCCGCACGAACTCCGGCTTCTCCGGCCAGAACAGCTTGTGGGCTTCCCCTTTACGGTGCAACACCTCCCGCATGCCTCCCGGGTAGAGGAGGACATACGATTTCGCCGACAGTAGTCTGCACAGATTTTTTGCGTTGACAGGTATTGCTCCGAACACTTTGACAGCATCGTATTTCGATGTTTCATGCACAATTCGATTGTCCGACCTCCTGTCGAATAGCCATGGATGTGCTAGTCCGTGAATCATCACTTTCCTCTCCCGGAGAAACTCCTCCACGATCGCTCCGGTGTCATTTCCGAGAAGCATGTGGTAGCCTACGAGGAGAACTGGGCCTTGGTCGGGGATCCCTTGCAGGCCCCTCACGACTTTCCCGTCGAGTAAAGTCGACAGCACGACGGGGCTGGTGGCGATGCGGAACAATCCCTGCTCATGATCGAATTCGCTATGATACTCCCACTTGCTTGGAGGAAGATAATCGGTGACGGGATCGCGCTTCTTTGAGCGACGGTACATGTGAGTACCTTTGAGTATGGTTAACAGATTGATCCCATCTTCCATTAGAAGGAGGTGGTCATTATCATTGAAGAATCGAACTCTCGAATTCTCTAGCAGGTGTAACAGCCTCTCAGCTTCATCTTCACTCGGGAGCATCGAGTCCTTCCCACTTGCTAGAATGAGAACTTCACTCTTAACTGCATGGAGGCACGAGTTCGAACTCGCCGCACCGGTTTTGAGCAGTTTTACCTTCCATGCAATGGCCTGCTTTGGGAAGATCCTGGCCAATTCTGAAACCCCGGCTGCCAAAGAAGAGAGCTCATGAATAAGGTTTTTGATCTGTATTGCAGGAGCAACAAGCGGTTTCGTTGCGTTGATCACGCTAGCCATCTTGACCGGATCTCCTGCAGCGGTGCCGTATATACAAGGAAGGAACTGTTCTGGAAGAAGCTCAAGAAAAGGGAGCAATGGTTGCAGCCACGACCTATCCAACGACGTTGCTGCAATAAAATCTTGGTAAATGGTAAATATATACCAAGTTTTTGTGTAAGAGTTTGTTGAATATACCTGGATTGACCAATATGAGAACTAGATCTATGGTAGGATTTGCAGCAGCTACAGAAAGAGCAAGACAGGCTCCAAAGGAGTCCGCAACCAAGTAAATAGGCTTGTTGGGGAATGAAGCATGCTCGTCTTTTACTGCATTTTCTATGAATTTCACAAGCCCTTCATAGGGCGTCCGATCGTGGACAGGAACATGCATACATCGTACTTGGAAAACCTTGCCCACAGCCTTGTGATGCAGCACCATGCCCATGCCAACGCCATCAATTCCTAAACATACAAAAAAAGACACCTCATTGAGATATTTATTTTCTGTCGCACCCACAATGGGGTGTATCTTAAATCGATAACAAATACCATATAGGCAAAAAAATTGAGTTGGAATATTAGTGGGAAAAAAAAAAGCAAAAAGAAATTTCGTTTGTTCTGCAAGAAACAATTCACGGGCACGTGACAAACAACATGCCGCACAGCACGCGCCAGCTATGCGGGTGGGCTTTGATATTTGCTTCTTTTGCACTTCCAGTATTTTTTATTTTTTGGCACCGGCAGTATTTTTTGTGATGTAATTTACTTTACACTGTTTTTTTAAAAATTCTTGATATAATTCATTTTTCTTTTTTTTTTTAATCTTAATTTATTTTAATTTTAACCAACACCCTTTAAATTTTCAAAAAATCACCTCTATCAATGTGTGATTATCTTATTTTATTATTTAATATTAAGTTTTTTATTAAATGTAAAATTCAATCAACTCAAATTAATCAGTTAAACTAATTCCAAATTTTAAATTATTAAATAATTTAATGAAAATTAATTAATTAAATAATTTAACATTATTTATTAATTAGTTACTATATTTTATTTATCTTTATTCAATAAAAAAATAAAGAATACATATATTAATTAATGATTATGACAGGTGAAAACTCATCAATAATATAAATTTAAGTTAGATAAAAATTGTTGAATATTATGTAACAAAAATTGATAATGAATGTTGATGTGACGCTAGCACTTCTTAATATTTTAAGAAATGAATGCAATTTTGTTGTTTGCTATTTCACGACACTATCTCTATTAATTAAGTACCTGGTATATAGAGAAGAAGAGGCGAGTTTTTGAGAGGAGGGCCCGACTCAACCGGGCAGAACCATCGGGGCTGTCCACCATCAGGTTTGGTCATAGTTCTTGCTGCTTCAATGTAATCTCTCGCTGTCTGAGTCCCATATCCATCATCCCAAAGGGGCTCCAGTTCTCTCTCGATTTCAACATCTAGCTTCATCTTTCCAAATCTGCTGCATGAGATGCTGTTCGACAGTCTTGAATCTGAAGGAACCTTGACTGAAACAGGATAGCAGGTTTTGTTTAAGGGGTTTAGTAAAGTTGTTGGAGGCGATAAGCAGAGAGTCATTCCGTTTTGTTGATGGGTGATCACAATGCACCATAAAAGTTGCAAGTATAGAAAAAGGAATTAAGTGTGTTCCTTAAGAAAAGCAGATAAATCTGAGAGCTGTCATAAGCATTTCCTTACGGTCCTCCAACATAAATAACTGATTTTTCCCTCATGCAAAGTTTGTGAATCACGAAATTGCATACTTGGAGGCTATGAGGAAAAAGGCATTGCGTGTGTGAGAAAGAGAGGGTCCATTATAGTTAGAAACTAGAATTACACCCGTGCGTTGCACGGCCAACATTTAATATAACTAATTTTTTGTATATTTTTATTTGAAATGTTAAAATGTGTGTAAATATAAATTAATTTTCAAAATCTATGTTTTTGGACAATAATGCAATATATTTCCAATTGTAAAACATATTATCTCACATAATAATATTTCTCTAAAAAAATAGTTAAAATTAAATTCATAAGACATCATAATTAGCATTAATAAGCATACAAATGCAAGAAAATGCTTTTCACCAACAAAAATAATACTCCCTCCGTCCCACTTCATTAGTCCCTCTTTCCTTTTTCGTCCGTCCCATTTAATTGTCTCTTTACCTAAAATGAAAAGTAAATCTCCACTCACTAATAAAATACCCATTTCCTCTATGTCTATTTGCGTTGGTTATTGTGTCAAATCTCAAGGGAACTAATCAACCGGGACGGAGGGAGTATTATATTTTCATGCATTCAGAAAACCAAAATCACTACAAGATTTTAGCGGATTAGAGACGGAAAAATCCGTCTCTAATTACAACAATTCCGTCTCTAATCTGAATATGGAGACGGATTTGAGACGGAAACCATCCTTCTCAAAAACCTTCGTCTCTATAACATTGAGGACGGATTTTTCCGTTCCAAAACATAAAGACGGATTTTCCGTCTCTAAATTTAGAGACGGTTTATCCGTCTCCAATCCGTCTTTATATGTTGCATCATTTTTGAGACGGTTTAATGACGGATTTTCCGTCTTTAAACTTAGAGACCAAATCCGTCTTTAATCCGTCTCGACATATTGAGGCAATTTTGAGACGGATTTTCCGTCTCTAATCCGTCTCAAAATTATTATTTTTTTTTATTTTTTTTTTGCCTGTTTTTCCCCTCAATTTTGCATCAAAAATTAAACTTTGCCTAACAAACCAAGGATAAAATAAACAGCGCAATCACAATAAATCCAACCATAATTCATAAACATATTCAACAACTCTCAAAACCAACTACAAGTCATAATAATATCCAATAACTCACAAAATCAACCATAAGTCATAATAATATCCAACAACTCACAAATCTTCACATAAACCGACCATTAATTATCTCCCTTGATATATTGTTTGAAGGACAATCTCCTCACCCTCAATGGTCAAGCGACCACGACCTTGATCTGCAACAAATTAAGTAATTTCATTGTATGTAAATTACAATACAATGATTTTAGAAAACAATATAGAACTTATAAAAAGAATTAATCATACAAGTTGTACCTTGATTTTCATCTTCATATGACCTTTGCGAAGAGGACTCCCCAACCCTCCTAGCAGCATTTAAGCCTTGACCTCTAGTCATTATTCTGATTTAAGACAAAGAGAATAATCACAATTAATTAGTCACATATCTTACACTTTCTGATTTAAGATAAAACAGAAGAATCACATAATAAGATCAAATCTTACATTGTATTTATCATACAATATAATTACACTTATCCTCCTAAATCTTACATTGTTAGAGTTAATAGCCTTATTCAGTGTCAGAATCCTCATTGTTCCCTGAATCAGCATTATATAAAATATAATTACACTACTATGGGCATGAAAATCCTACATTATCATGAGAAAAATATAGGGGCAGATATCCTACATTATTTGATAATCGTATTGAGGATTGATAGAAAATACAAGTATCTGCAATAGCTATAATGAAGAGCAGGCATTATTTTACTCCAGCAAGGTTCTAGAATCATACCTTGAAGTTGCTTAAGAAATGACTTGATTTCCCCAGTATCCTTCAAAATATTTTTGGCTGTTTACAGAAAACACATACCAGAAATTTAAAATAATACAGGTAATGACCACATTAAACAGACACAGAGAAATAAATCACAAACATTTTTCAATGATGCCAGTTAAATTAAGCTTTAAATGTCAATCTTCTGAAAGTATAAACATTGGGCTTACAAACCATTCCTTGAGACTGTGCCTACCTTTTTGGAATCATACATACATGTTAGACCATTGGACCACAACTTTCCTTCACCTTTGTGAAATTGAATGAAATTTTCAGAAAATCCATAACTCATCTTTACGGAGATGTTCAGTAATTTATACTGTGTTACTGGATGGCTTTGTCGCTCGTATGTAACCAAATACTTTTTCAACGCATCATTATTAACATGACCAAAGGCAGCAGAAGATAATTAGATTGAAAGGGAAGAACAACAAACCTCTTTAAAGGTGCAGACGATGGTTTGGCTGTAAGTAACTGCATCATTCAAAATAGCCTCTTCTGTATATGTGGTCAGCATCTTGAACTTGCATCAGTTACATGCTAGGATGACATTGTTATGTAGCTGGGGTGTCGTGAAAACCAAAACCAGTCAGCAAGGAAACAAAGCTTAAGTATCAATAACATGCTGAAACTTATCTCTGACCTATTTGTTGGGTTCACTATTAGATTTCTTTTATTGTGTGGTTGGCTCTGAGTTTTCAATGTATATCAGTTGTGCCGATAACATAGCATGCAAATAGAATCACGAATCAAATGTGTTTGGCAGGCAAGAAGCAGAGCACTTGGTTTTTGCTTCAAAACTTCAAACAAGAGGAAGATGTTACAAGACTTTCAGCACAAATTTTCCATAGCACAAATTTTCAGCACAAGAAAACTATTTCCCACAATTTAAAACAGAATCCAATAAATATATAAAAGCTGCGGGAAAGAAACTCGAACTGAATAATCTCAAAAAATCACATCTTTATTGACTAATATCATAAGTTGCAAAGTTAAGAAACTTCAAGAGCCAGATACACACCACTCCCAGAATTCCGTTAACAAATTCGAGTGAACCACAAATAGCGAACTAAGACGAAAAAGGGCTAGAGAGTTTGAGCAGAGAAACTCACGGTGACGGAGGCAATATGTGTCTGATTATATGCACACTAAGGGGCTGAAAAATAGATAAAATGTCTGATTAACATACTATTTTTTTATTATTTTAGGGTGTTATGTAACTTAAAGCAGATACAAAATGATTTTTTAGCATGATTCACTGAGCAATGGTATCAAACTTAAACCTATAAATTTAGATACTTGTATAGGGGAAGCATCGAAAAACCAAATTCACATATACAATGATTTTCATAGCTGAACAAGTAGAATTATTTTAGACTTACAAAAGAACACCTACCAGTAGTTGAGGGTACTTATAGAGCAAGAGATGAAGAAAAGTCAGACGACATATTGTACAAATATCGCGAACATGAGTTCAGAGAACCATAGAAAAATAGAAATGGCAAACTGAAAGTACAAAATCAATAACCACGAACATGAGATCAGTGAAGCAGGCAATGTAGCAATAATTTTATGTTCTTGAAAACCAACAGACCTAATTATGATGTAATCTAAAACCCATAGTTAAAAGTAAGTCTTAGCCCTTTGGTTTTTCACACGACAATTCCATGGCCTTAATCAAAGGCAGCAGCATCATTGGAGAAAGTAAAAAGTCGAAAGAGAGAAAACAGAGAGAAAAGAAAACAGGATTACCGTCGGAGGTGCTGGTGGTTGACGGAGGCGCGCCGAGGTTGGGGGAACAGTCGAGAGGGAGATAGAAAATTTTTGGGGAAAATAAAATATCGCGGGAGATTCATACCTAAAATTTAGCAGCTATTAAAGACGGAATGGAGACGGATAATTCGTCTCTAGAATTAATTTAATAAAAAAAATAAAAAATATATTTAGAGACAGACTTGAAACGAACCCGTCTCCATCTGAATATCCAAATTTAGAGACGGATTAGGAACAGAATTATCCGTCTTAGAATTTAGAGACCGAATAATCCATCTTTAATCCGTCTCCAAATTCCTTAATCCGAATCCGTCTCTATTCCGTTGCAAATTAGCAACCCAATTCATTGTTGGTCTCTAATCCGTCCCAAATTCTGTGATTTCTTGTAGTGAATTAAGCGCCCCAACAGTAAGTTTCAATTTATTTATTTAAGAATAATATAATTTTGAACATTAATATATGGTTTTAGAATTCTTCTCAATAATCAAAATACTTTATTAAATTTATTTATATTTCCCAATTCATTTATTTAAAAGACTGTATGTAAAAGCATTAATAACAAATCAGTAATGCTTCTAATAAATATAAATATTATAGAAAAATCATACATAATTATATAATTTAATTAAATGATATATGATTGAGTGTTCAAGATGAAATAATATGTTAGGATCATATTATCAAAATTGTTTTTAGTTGCTCATAAACTATTGATATAACATAGAAATTGGAAAACAAATAGTTAAGATTTTTAAGGGAAAAGAAAATGAAACTACGTATATAAGCTGAACTTATATATATATATATATATATATATATATAGTAGTGATCATATAATAATAGGATTTCCCATGCTAAATAAGAAAAGATCTCAGCCGTTTAAAAATCTCAATCGACGGCACAGATTAAGTCCACCCCTTCCAATTTTTTATGCATATTTTGCAGATACTCAATGCATAAAAGGGTACGATAGTAACCGTCTTCTCTATTTAGATCTAAACACACTCTCTCGCCTAATTTTCTCTTTCCTCCCATTATAATCAAACGATTATATCTTTCTCGATTCAAATCTATTTTTTACGAATCATATATCAAATTTAACGTATTCTTACGACGATTCTTATGATATTCATATTGAATATGTTAAATTTAGAAGATTCGCACGAAAATCTTTATTTCATATTCAGCTGGTATATGTTCTTCATTATATTTACGTTCAGGATAAAAAAAATGCATCAACTACGCATAAAAAATATTCCTAAATATTTGCATTTTTTGCATCAAATGATGCATTATTAACTTGAATAAGATGCATTTTTATTCTAAAGCAGATGCATTTTTGTATTCATATTGAGTGCATTTTTTGAATTGATTATATGCTGCAGTTTTATGCCTAAAATATTGCATTTTTTACATTGAACGTATGCATATTATGTTTTATGAACTGCACGAAATGAAACTCTTGAAAATATATTTTTTACATTTTTGCCCTATTATGCATTGAGTATGTGCAAAATATGCATTGAAAATTGGAAGAGACGGGTTTAATCTGTGCCATCGATTGAGATTTTAAACGGCTGAGATCTTTTCTCATTTAGCACGGGAGATCCTATATATAGGGTAGTGATCAGGTGAGAATAGGAGTTACTATGAGAAATAATAATAGATCTCGCGCGTTCATCTCATCAAATCGACGAACAGGATTCATTCTCAACAAATTGAAAAACGCGGCATTTTTGCCCCAATATCCTGCAGTTTTAGCCTTTAAGCCTTTAAAGGCTAAAACTGTAAAAATACTCAAACACAAACAGTAACCTACATTTTAAGCCCGATTTACTTCATTTTTACATAAATACGAATTAAAAAATTAAACATCTTCTTCTTCAAAGCAGCAACACGAACGTAGTTTCTATAAAACTCAATACCAACATCAACAGTTCTAAAAACTCTGCCCTTAAAATGTTTCATCTCATCAACACACTTTGGAATAAATGAACCTATAAGATACAAAAATGCACAAAGTTAACACTAAAGATGCACAATATAATAGTAAAAATGAACATCGATCTAAATAAAACAATATTTTTAAACTATATTCATGCACAATTAACAAAGTCGAGACCGAACACGAATGCGAAATCCAGAAACAAAGAAAAAATATGATCGACAGAAGAAATATAAATCAAATTGAACGAAGAAGGAAGAAGAAATCAAATCGCGCGAAGAAAGGAATAAAAAATCTGATGAGATACTATTTCAGATTTAAAAAATAACTAAAATTACAAAAATAACCTTAATTTTGCAAAACTACAGGATAATCGAGGAAAACTGCACACGGAGTGAAATAGATCATGAGCGTTGAAATCACAAAATCAAAAGCTGAGATTTATTCTCATTTCTCATACTAAAAACTATTTTCATATGATCATTACTCTATATATATATATATATATATTATTTTATCTTTAAAACAAAAATAATAATAAATTTTCATTTATTGAAGAGTGAATTTTCTACATCAACTTTATCCAAAAAAAAAAGTGAGTTTCAAATAACATCTAATATATGTAATAATTTTTATTTTTGCAATCAATACCCGTGACGTGTACAAACCACAAACACAATTGGAAAATAGGAAAAATAAAATAAATAATCTGGCAAAATTACAGGGAAATGGTGATATATTTCCTAAGCAAAAGGCACAGTAGGATTTGCTTTGCAAGTAAAAGGCAATACCGATTGGTTATTATTTTTTTTCATTATTTCAATTTTTAGAGGAATAGTGATTGACACATTGGAGACTTAATGTTGTAGCTACCGCACTGCTGGCCTCTTTCGTGGGAGACATCAGTGATTATTTGATACTTCTTCTAAATGTTTAAGTCCCTTGCCAAGCTTTGACCACAATTTCTCATTCTCTTCTGGTCAGCCATCGAGCACACCAAGCTCTTTACTGTCCAGCCCTTCACTGCAGAATAGTCACTACGACTTCTAATGATCTTCAGCCTAAAGCATTCCACCCGCATCAACTATAGCTCATTGTAATGTACTTATGTATTGTTGTCGCCGCTATCATCTATATTTATACAGACTAAGCCTAGTTGTTCCACCATATTTTAGGTTCTTATCATTTTTTTGTTTTGCGTACATCGATTACGGAAGAGCACACCATGCTTCAAACTTGAATCATGACACATGTGGTGAAAATGTAGAAAGAGCTAAAGAAAGCACTTGGAACGGGATTCCAGTCTACATGGCCATCTTTGTGATTAATTTATTATTTTTTTTTTTAGAAAATCACTATTATGTTATTCAGGGCCGGCCCTGTAATTTTCGGGGCCCTGTGCGATTAGCATAAATGGTGCCCTAATTTTACTATTATAATTATAAATAAAAAAATTTATTAAAATTAAATATAAGTATAAATTATGGCTCATGACATTTTAATTAAAAGTTATTCAAAAACTATAGATCGCAAAAAACACATGTTCTTTTACTTGGAAATCATGCGAGTTGTGACTAGTGATAATATTCATCAATACACAAATCTTAAACAGAAATAATAATTTTAAATATGATATAAACCAAAATGCATAACCTAACTTACCACTAATAATCTCACAATCTATTTCTCAAAAAATAACTAACAATATCTTAGATCATTTTTTTTTCAATTCAAGAACATTTTTAAAACTCTTTTAAATAGATTAATCACATTTTTTTAATTATAAAATAACGAATCTAATATTATGAAGAAGAGTATTGTGATATCTTACCATATATTTTATTTGAATTTTTGAATTTATATAAGGCAAAATATAAACTTAACTATTTAAGTCATCTACTATATTATTTTAATTGAGTTAAAAATGAATTTGTTTGTTTTAGAATTAAAATAATTTTGTAAATTCAATATTAAAATAAATTAATAATATATTAATACTAACATATATTTTAAAAATGGTGCCCCAATATTTTTGGGGTCTCGGTGCAGCGCACCTCCCGCACGGCTTCAGGGCCGGCCTTGATGTTATTGTATGTGTTGATATTTCAAATTTGATAACAAATAAAAATAAAGAATGAGCAGCATGCTATCAGTATTACACGTTTTCCAAAATATCATTGCAGCTTTAATATATTGAAAATTATAAAAAGCTAGTTGGAATTTGTACAATTTATTTATAAAATGGGAAAGGAGGTTAGATAGGGTAAGAGTGTGGGATGATTTTACACATTGAAGTGTGCAGGATTATTGAAAGTTTTAGCGTGACCTAAAGAAGTTTTTCCGCAACAAATTTAGTATAATAAATAGATTGTAATGTGCTCCAATTTTTATAAAAATCATCTCCATAAATTTTGAAGTGAGTTGCAAAAGATTGTGGTTATATTACAAATAATTTGACAGTGAATTGATTTGGTAGCATGAACGTGAATGTAATTTTCATGTGCTACAGTTTTCCACTACTCGCTTATAAGTAGATTATGAATTATATATAATCATTGTTTACAACATTAATGTACTCAATATATATGAAAGAAAAATAGTTCATAAATGAGTTAAATGATTATCCAAACAATTATAACTCTCGCAGCCACTTACCGTCTAAACACTTCCTTCTCATAAACCATATTTTTTTAGGGTAGTGCTAAATGGCCAGATTCTAGCCATCCAGACTCCCTTAAAATAGAACTCCCTCCGTCCCATTTAAATAGGCCCCTTTCTTTTCGGCACAGAAATTAAGAGTTGTGAGTGTAAAATGAGTTAGTGGAATGAATATTTTATTGTTGAGTATGAAAAAATTGCCATTTTTGGAAAGGGGTCAATTTAGTTGGGACGCCGGATTCGATAAGTGGGCCTATTCTAGCGGGACGGAGGGAATATTAAATTATTTATTAATGTAAGAGTATAACAAGTAATTACTATATTATCCTCAGTTTAATTAAGCCTCAATTAAAGTAAATCTCTTTAATACATCCACCTTTTTATTCTACCAACTTTTTTTCTCCATTAAATTTATTGTAATTTGTACATCATTTACGAGAGAGAGAGTTTTTTTTTTTCAAATTTCACTTTTGATCATTTCAACTTTCAATAATAATAATTTTATATTATGATAACAAGTGCGATAATATATATTATATATAATTCATGAGTGTATTGATTCATTTTCTATCAATGTGCAGTAATATAAATCAATTTCAAATTATTTAGAGTTAGCTTTTCATTTTATATTGTAACATCCATTAGTTATTACCATTTATGCTATAATATAATATGTAACATCATTAGTAAGTAATATGAATTATTAATTATTTATAATACTATTATTTTATATTTAGATTTCAACAACTTATTAATTATTTTTAATCTTAAGATTATGTGATATTTTAGTCCGTTGCAAAGGTTATGGTGGAGTGGTTAGAAAAATAGTTTGGACATAAATTAATGACTTTTTTTTTCTAAAAATATAATTAAATGATATATACTCTTTAATTATATTAAAAGATGAATGCATGTCATCATTTATATTTTACAAGTGTGGTATTACGTGTCACATCTTATGAAATTATATTTCAATATTATTCAATTGGAATATCATGCGATATGATATCTAAATATTATAATCTATCAATTTAGTAATAGGAAGTTATTATTAAATTATCAATCAGGATTATAATCTGTCCTCACGATCTATCGTAAGCTGGCAAGTCTATCAGTCCACTTGCTCACTCACCCAGGGTCTTGTCCTTCTTCAACACCTAGATTGGGAGTGTGGACACACCACGCAGTCTCCTTCTCCGAAAGTTGGGAGCTTTTAAGTTCCTCCCAAAACTCTTCGAACTTGCGGCAAAAAGCTCGTAATAGTTACAGCCTGGAGATAGCTACAATTGTTGTGGTCTTTCTTGAAGTGAAAGAGCACTAAAACAAAAACTCAAGCTCAGAAACTATGAGTCTCGTATCCAGATATTGGAACACGACAAGCTATTACAAATAGCCTCGAATAGGGTATTAAACTCTTGGAGTCTTTGTTCGGAGTTTCGTTTGTGAAAAGATGGTTGTCCTTTGAAAAAGAGTGAATCTGAAGGTTGCAGTTACAGCTTCTATCAGTGGAGATTGTTAGTCTAACTTCGTAACATTTTGTATGCAATCGTTTAAGCTCGATTTTATCTTTGTAACTTTCTCCTATGATATTGCTTCGGCTATTTATAGACGAAGCAAGAAAAAGGTTTGAAGAAATAACCGTTTAGAGATAATCCGGATTTTAAACTATCTGTTGGGTTTCTAATCTGATTGAGACATGTTGCTTTTCCTGCTCTGTTGCACCTACTCCGTCCTTTCCTGACACAAGGTGTTGACATCCTGCTGTGTGTTAGAACGCTTGCCTGTCCGAGGAATCTTAACTGGATGTTTGAATTACAGACATTAAGGAATCTTCGTTTTCTTAAGTCTGACTCTTTGCGATTCCTCTAGCTTGTCTTCTTTGTCTCTACTCATGGAATGAAACTAAACTTTGATAAACTGGTGATTATCCAAGCTGGTGATATCTACCAATTTATCTGAGTGGTGAGCTTCAGGTTGAAATGGTTGATAGTTCGCCAGTTTGATGCACGAGTTATAGTTTCTTCTTCTCTTCACGATGACCAAACTAGTGGCTTCGGTCTTTAGCCTAGTTTGTCTTGATCAATTTATTTACAACTCGATAAACTTCCTTAGTGGATATAACAAGTTTGTATCGACCAAGCTAATCTAGAGACACTTCTTAAGGGGTTAGGGGATATGGTGTGGGGATGAGAGGTTAGAAATTTCAATATTTATACTATATTTTTATAAGATAATATTTATTTGCAACTGGGTCACCACTTCAATATTTAATTAATTTATATCTCATCTACATCACTCAACCCAACCACAACAAATTTGTAAAGTTTATCTAGGAACTCAAGGAGCAACTTTGAGAGACGATTCAATCTACATTCAGAGTGAGCCGATGACTAGAGCTCGAGCAAGGACATTGAGAGATGGATTACAAATTCTTATTAAGGATATTTGGGCTGTAAATGTTCCAAAAAAATTGATGTTGCTTGAAAAATTAAATGAAGATCCAAAAATTATTGATTTAATTATGTAGTGATTAAACTTAGTTTAATTTTATTCAGTTATTTTGCCACAAAAGTTATTGACTAAATTAAAATAACAGTTAAATATAACTAAATATTATTGGACTTAAATTGATATAAACATATTTTAAATAAAATTAATTTATTTTTAGCGAATGAAAAAAATGAAATTTGATCTATTTATTATTTTTTTATATTATTATATAAAATATATATCAATTTTATAGTTGCATCACTATGAATTTTATATCAATTGAATTGATATAAAATATTACAAATAAAATTAATATATATATTATACATATAAAATTAATCTCTATTGATAGAGATTAAAAAATTATAAATTTTGATATATTTATTATTTATTTTTAGATTATTATATAGAGGTATATTAATTTTATTGTTGTATCTATAAAAAATAAATAAGACAATAAAATACAGACAAATATCATAATATTATTGGTCCATTAATAAATAATTTAAAAGATGGGTCAACAAACTATGAGGTCAGGTTGGAGGTGGGAGGTTGCTCTATTTCAATCCAACATATTGTGATATTAATTTGATTGAGATTGATCAAAATAATATATTTAGTTGTATGATCTCTTTAAAAGACATTAGTTTATTTTTATTCTTTTAAGTAAAAAAATGAAACATTTTAATTTTTAACGCTGATAAATTAATCTCAGTTAGGATAAATGTTAACCAACATTTTTATATGATTTTCATTTTTAATATATTTGATAATGTATATTTTAGACAATAGAAGGTTAAATAAAAATTTTATTTATGTGGGTATTTTTTTTTATGGTAAAATAGAAGATAAAAGAGTACCAAACCGATTGATTATACTTGGGAAGATTATATTTCTCGGAAAAAAAAAACAAAAATTTTATTGGAAACTTCAATACATGATAATTAATTAGGAGAGAGATAAATTTGTTACAAATAAAAGTAAGGGTAATATAGTCAAATATCATAAAGCATTCTCCGTAAAATTACTATTTTATCCAATCTGGCCACCCAGATTCTAGCCAAATAGATTTTTCCATTTTTTTAACCCTTCATCAACCGCTATCTCCATAACAATTTTCTTTAAATAGCTCCCACTTTTAAGTTCCACAAAAAATATTTCTCTCTTCACAATTTACTATATCAATAAATTTAGTAGATCTAAAATTCAAAATAACTTTGGAAATCTAATCCTTTTGTTTAGTAATTTGATTTTTCTTTATTAAAATAATCTTTTGTGTGTTGCTTGGGAAATATGATAAATCTTTGGGTTCTGCATGGGTATCTTCAATTCAATGATTCAGATGTAAAATTATTCATGTGGTTTTCTATTAAATCACTAAAATAGAAAACTTACAGGATCTTGAAATCAATGATTCTCACAATTAATTGCGTACCTTTCTCCATCGTGGAATTAAGAATTGCAGAATACTAGTGTTTCTCTTCCTTGACTTCTATTCCTTTTCTCCCACGTTCGTGATGGCAGTTAGGGTTTGAGAGAAAACTATTATGTCAGGAATTGAGGACCTAGTCCCTATTTATAGGGTTAATATATATCCCACATAAGATTGATATTCCCATCAAATATCAATTAATATCAAATCTGCTCCAGATATCCCATATATTATTTAAACTTATCCAATAAATAATTTATTTATCTTTATATCCATAATAAATATATCACACACATGGGACATATCTTACATTCTCCCACTTGTCACATGTGACATTTCATTATCATTATGGATACAAATAAATTATACTTTCATAATGCGCATTGATAAGTCTAAACATTCATTCATTGGGTCCATCATAATATCATGATTAAAGGTAGATAACTAAATTGAGTCATAGCGGTTGTATGTCACACAATCGACATAGTCCCTTCCATGTACTACAATATAGTCACATCTTTAACATGATCATTCATTTGGAGCATACATTCGGTCCAACATAATGTCTTTATTCAAGACTATACCTGTTTTACATTCATCTATTACAATCATGCATGCAAATAGAAACAGGTAATCAAAAACATATCATAAATGAGCTCAGAGTATCAATACATAATGAAAAATTCAATACATACTATCATCAATAATGCCCATTCTTTCAACATGCTCAATAAATGTTTTGGGCGGCAATCCTTTCGTCAAAGGATCTGCTATCATAAGATTTGTGCTAATATGTTCTATTAACACTCTTTGTTTCTGAACTTCTTCCTTCACGGCAAAGTACTTTAATTCCATATGTTTAGCACCTTTAGAGTACTTGTCGTTTTTAGAGAAGAAAACTGCTGCGGAGTTATCACAATACAACTTCAGCGGCTTAGCAATACTGTCGACAATTCTAAGCCCTGAAATAAAGATCCGCAGCCAATTCGCCTGAATTGTAGCCTCAAAATTTGCTACAAATTCAGCTTCCATCGTAGATGCAGCAGCAATGGATTGTTTTGCACTTTTCCACGATATCGCTCCTCCGGCTAAAAGAAATACATAGCCAAGAGTGGATTTCCTTGTATCCATGCATCCAGCGAAATCAGAATCCGTGTATCCAATCACTTCAAGATGATCAGATCTTCTATACGTAAGCATGTGATTCTTTGTTCCCTACAGATACCTCAGAACCTTCTTTGCAGCTTTCCAGTGTTCCATTCCTGGATTGCTTTGGTATCTTCCCAACATTCCAGCGGCAAAGCTTATGTCAGGTCGAGTACAGGTCTGAGCATACATAATGCTCCCAACAACGGATGCATACGGAATTGCTTCCATTTGTTTCCGTTCCAAATCATTTTTAGGACATTGAGCGAGACTTAACTTGTCTCCTTTCTGAATTGGAACAGGTGATGCTGAGCACTTTTCCATTCTAAATCTCTCTAGTACTTTATTGATATAAGTTTTCTGAGACAAGCCTAACATTCCTTGTGATCTATTACGGAATATTTCTATTCCTATCACATAACTTGCATCACCCATATCTTTCATTTCAAAGTTACTAGAAAGAAAAGTCTTGGTTTCATGAAGAAGACCAAGATCATTAGTTCCAAGCAAGATATCATCAACATACAGTATCAAAAATATGACCTTAGTCCCACTTACTTTGAAATATATACACCGGTCAATGGTGTTTTCCTGAAATCCAAAGGAAACAATGGTATTATTAAACTTCAAATACAATTGGCGGGAAGCTTGTTTGAGACCGTATATTGATTTCTTTAATTTGCATACCATGTGTTCCTTTTCCTTAATTGCAAAACCCATTGGCTGGTCCATGTAAACATCCTCCTCTAATTCTCCATTAAGAAAGGCAGTTTTCACATCCATTTGATGCAACTCCATATCATAATGAGCTACTAGCGCCATGATAATTCTGAAGGAATCCTTTAGCGAGACAGGTGAAAATGTCTCTTTATAATCGATTCCATCCTTCTGAGTAAAACCTTTAGCAACAAGTCTGGCCTTGTACCGTTCAAGATTACCATGAGAGTCGCGTTTGGTCTTAAAGACCCACTTACAACCAACTCTCTTACAACCTTCTGGTAATTCTACAAGGTCCCAAACATCATTATGTTCCATTGATTTCATCTCTTCTTTCATGGCGTTTAACCATTCATCAGAATTATCACAACTCATGGCCTGTGAAAATGAGACTGGATCATTATCATTAATACTTAAGTCAGTTTCTGACTCATGTAAATATACCACACATTCATTTGAAATAGCAAGTCTTCTTTGCCTTTCAGACCTCCGTAATGCTATTTCTTGTGGTACTTCTTCAATAGGTTCATCATTTGGTGGCTCAATTGTGGGTTCATCATTCGGTTGCTCATTTCCACTGTTATTCGGTGCAACAGTCGGGGCAACATTGACTTTATTGTTAGATGTACAAATCAAAGGGACTTGCATTCTAACTTCAGTAATACCCACAGTGCGTGGAGAAACATTACTCCCACTGTTTTCATCAATCTCAATGAACCTTGCATTTCCAGTCTCAATAATTCTCGTACTATGATTAGGACAGTAAAAGATATACCCTTTTGACTTTTCTGGATAACCAATAAAGTATCCACTTATTGTTCTTGCATCCAATTTCTTTTCATGTGGATTATAAATCTGTACTTCTGCCTGACAACCCCAAACATGCAGGTATCTTAAACTGGGTTTTCTGCCAGTCCACAGTTCAAAAGGAGTCTTAGGAACTGCTTTGCTAGGAACCCTGTTCAACAAATACATGTCAGTTTTCAAACAGTACATCCACAAATATAAGGGTAAATCTGAATTACTTAACATACTGCTAACCATATCCATTAAAGTTCTATTACGCCTTTCTGATACACCATTTTGTTGTGGTGTACCTGGCATTGTATACTGTGCACAAATGCCACGTTTCTGGAGGAGTATTGCAAATGGACCTGGGTGTTGCCCAGTTTCATCATATCTTCCGTAGTACTCACCACCTCTATCAGACCTTCCGTAGTACTCAGCAAACTTGTCTCAGCAGATTGCTAACTCTCAGCATAATGCTAACTCCTAGCAAACAAAAAACAATCTCAGCAATCTCCCTTAGCAGATTGCTGCCACAACTTAGCATACTCATGATTTGCTGAATCTTCAATTCCTTAATCACTAAGTCAGCATATCAACATAGCTAATTGTGGTCGTTAATAAAATTGATAATCATTATTAACTTGTTTAAGTCTTATAGAAGTAAATTACGATTGTCAATTTTATTACCGACCATAATTAGCTACTAAACACTAGCTCCGAAATTCATGTGCCGAAATGAAAAGTACCTAATTGGATGGGACGGAGGTAGTATGAAACTATGAAACCAGGTATCAAAATAGGAAAAGAGAAAGGAAGGGTAGATCCAATTTTGGCAAAGCTGTTGAAGCTAAATGTAGATGGGGATATTCCCACTGGAAGGCATTGTGATGAGTGAGAGAATATCAGTTACTGAAGCCATGGCGCTCAAAGCATCTTTGAGAACACCTGAGAGCAACCGGGTTTAACGATCGAGCGAACCTGGAAAATGGAAAAGGAAACAACGAAGAGATGAGATCACACAACCAAATTTCGAAAGCATTGAAGATTTTAATAGAGGGGATGATGATAGAACCTTGTTGAGGTATTCCTGCAGTTTCTTTATCCGACCCATGTAATCTTGATCCTCGACACACAGAGTAACCGTCTTAGCATTAGCACCTGGGCCATCAAACTGAAGAGATCCTGGGTTTCTGTATACATCATCCAACAAAAACTTGGTTGCGTTTTGCCTCAACAACCTGATTAATAAAAAACCAAATGAAAATACCACCAAAACCAATTGAGTCATGATACACATATATATCTCCGAAATATAAACATACTCATAGGCCTTCAAATCAACAGTCGCTGGATGTAGAGCTGGTCTGCCAAGATTCGAATCACCATGACACGGCCATAGCGATTGACAGTTAACAAGGCCTGAAATCTCAAGTAGGGCATGAGATTATTGTAGGGTATTTACTAAAGATTACAAAGACTGAAAATAAATAAAGAAACATATCATGTTTGTTAGGAATAGGAAACCTACAGTAATAGGAGCAGCACCACAACGCCACTTGTTTACAAGATTCTTCAAATTGGTGACAGTTGCCATGTAACCATTCAAACCTGAAGCGATTATGTGGTAACCAATATAACCAAGCACCTGAAAAATCAGAGCACTACTGCTTTAGATCTACAACATATTGGCTTACATGCAAAAATTCAAAGAACTAAATCAACTATCAGCAAAGCTTACGTAGGCGTAATCACAATCGAACTTTGATGGCAATGAGCCACGAGCTTGATAACCAAAGAAATGAAAAATAGCATTGAACTTCTTGCCCTTTTAGGTCCCTTCTTTCTGTACATAGACATAGATGCATAAAACATCACAGCCTTGTCTCTTAGTAAAAAGAAGATTCATAACATTAAACAAGAAATTATTGAGATTTTCAAATGAACACTTCTAGTATGATGGTTCAGGAATAAAAATTGAAAAACGTTTCATGATGTAGCAAAAAATATCACAAGCAAGAATAGCTCTAGTCTCCATTGATGATGGATCATGGAAGACCCAATTAAGTCTTCACAAACAATTCAAAGATCAATCTTGTATAAAGATGAGAATAAATTGTTGGTTTTCATAGAAAACATATATGCTAAAAGCCTGATAATACAAGATGCATAAAGAAAGTAAACAGATGCCAAGACGCTTAATGCAGAAAAAGTATGTCCAACAAACAAAATAAACCATGAGAACTGATGAGCAGATAGCTTACCAGCCTCTTGTTCATTTCTACTTCAACAAGATAGGCAAGGAGCTTTTCTGTTTCAATCTGTTGAGTTCAGGAAAAGATTAAATGTATTGACACTTGAGAGTTAAACATGTACCGACACAAGAAATGCCTATATAGTCTAAAGACCTGGGAAAGTTGGGCGGAGTCATCGGATTCTTGATGGAGAAGGAGCTACACAAAGAATAACATAACTTCAGGGTCAGCAATGTAATACAACTTAAACTTCTCAACTACAGCCAAGAAGTAAAAATATTACCTGTTTACGTATAAATACTGGCAGAAATTCAAACAATGCGGATGCCCAAGGCGACAACTGGGTAGAAATTTTATCAGTAGACACACCTTCTCTGAGCAAACGATGAATTTCCTGCAAGCACAAGATTGTTATAACGATGAAATCTAAATTAAATAACAGACCATTCAACATTGCATTTCAAAGAAACCTAAAAGCCCTCAACAGCACCTATTTTAGGCAAGGAGGCCAGTAGGTATATGAAGTTAGTTATATCAATTTAGAAAATAATTTAGGAAAACAAATAATACGATAATCAGCATAATAATAAGGAAGCCAATCCAAATACTTAAAGGATACCTGCAATAGAGCATAGACTTCGGGGATGCTTTCAATAAGCCCCTCAGGCAACAGGATGACACCATGGTGCTTATCTGAAGCAGAAAATACTGTCAGGATGAAACAAAACAACCACACTAATTATGGTAGGACTAAGAGCTTTGGATGTGATCCACCTTGCTCGCCCCTGGCTTGAACTGCATCACACAATTGTTTTGTGATATCAAAAAGTGTAAGCTTTGATGCAGCTACCTCTTCGGCAAGAATGATCTGCAACATCAGTTAACTGACTTCAGATCAGGGAAATAATACGTAATAGCCCACACTGCTAAAAAAATTATTGAAATAAACAATGGAAGGAGTCTATATTAACCATATTGGGATGTGACTGGAGAGTGCACTCTAAGGCAACATGAGATGCCTTCCTTCCCAAGAGGCGGATAAAGTAATAATACTGCAATTAACACAAGCACTTAAGAGCACGGTATATGGGGAAGTGTGAATGAAGTAAACTTTAGATGAAAAAAAGGTAGCAATTATTAGCAGAAACCTTGCAATTAACAACAGTAATCCCTAGATTCCTCCTCAAGAAGGAAACCCAAAAATTAAGTTGCATAAATACATGTTTGAATCAATTTACCTTATCAGCAGAGAGTGCATCAGTACAGACATTGCTAATCAGCTGGGAGTTAACCTGAAATTAGAAAAGAAATCTGAATTATTTTATCTCCAGTGAGAGGAAACAAACACCTGCATAGAGGTCTTACTCACAAGAAATTGTAATTAAGACTATATTAGAAGAGATGACACTACTCCCTCAACTTTCATGACAAGGAAAATATATATTCACTGCACAACATGCAATACTGGGAAATGAAGAAGTACTTCTACATACTGATGCTAAAGCTTGCAACAGGTTAGAAAATAAAAATCCAGACAAGTTTCCTTTAATAATGAGAAAATTGTAAATCAACATTAAGTGCAAGCCACTATATTCCCATTTTTTCTTATGTTCATTTATATGGAGGGTTGAAGGGAGGTAAAGAAGAACTTACAAAAAAGAGAATTACAAAAATGAGGATAAAGAACACGGTGTATGTGCAAAAGGGATAATGCAAAAAAATCTTTTACCTTACATATTGTGTCAAAGCCTACGTTTGTTTCAACAAATTGATTTTTTAGATCTCCATTTAATGTAACAGGTTTATCCACGACCAGCAGAAATTTATTGAATATCACCTGTCTTTAGCAGTGGTCTTTAAATTATGATCAGAGGAAAAATAAACAGTAAGCAACAACAGGAATATAGGTTTATGATGTTCGACACTTAAAAACATCATAGTAATAATTCTTATAGAAAACATAAAATATGTAGAAAGATGAGCAAGCTAGCCAGCCAAGGCCGGCCCTGTAAATTTTGGGGCCCGGTGCGGCGGAAATTTTGGAGCCCCATTTAAATTAAATAGTTATAAAAATTATTAAATATAATATAAAATGTATTTTAAAATCATTTATCCTATTTAAAATTACAAAATATATTCAAAAATGTGTTATAACAAAAAATTCGAGTCCTTCACGACTTCACAACCATCTTATTGATTTCGCTTAATTTTTAAATAAACCTGAAATAAAATAAAATATTTAAATAATATCAAATAAACTCAATGCATAATTATCATTTAAAAATAATTCTCCCATCATTTTTTAAGCAAACTTTTTTAGATTTTCTCATCATCTCTTTACTTTGTTTTCTTTTTCCAAAACAAGATAAATGTTTACTAGCTCAAGAACAATGATAAACATAATAACAAAATAAATAAAATCAAACAAATTAAAATCTAAAAGCACTCTGGAAATTTCTTAAAAAGTAAACAAAAAAAATTTATAAAAAAGGCCTAGAATATCACGTAAATGCAACAAGAAAAATCTGATAGGAGTTAAAAAAATTGTATAATATTATGATAAAAAAATAATTCATATCACAGACAATATTTATTTAAGAAAAAATGAATGACTACCTTATCAACTTGTTGTTGGTTTCTATTTACTAAAACTTGTTTGTAATTTATATGATATTGAAAAATAAAAAAAGAAAGATAAGAGAACTAAAGAAGCAATGGAAAAGTGGAGACACAACAGTCGCTTCATATTATGAAAAAAGAGACTAATGCTTTGGTTGTCATATTATGTTAGTAATAATATAACTTTTAATATTTTAATTGATATCTTGAATAAATCTTAATAATTTATTTTTAATATATTTTGAACTAAATATCTTTATTAGCCTAAATATAAATTTATTTTTTTGTTAATCTTTTTGTTTAATTTATAGATTAAGTTCTTTATATTATATTTTTGTAAAAGGTGCCCCTACTAAGATAAATTAACAGTATAATATTACTATTATTATATAATATTTTTTTTTAAAATGGTGCCCCTTCATTCGTAGGCCCTGGTGCAGCGCACCTCTCGCACGGCCTCAGGGCCGCCGCTGCAGCCAGGCATCTAGAAGGTAAAAGAGAACCAAATCAACATGTCTTTATATATGATATACCTTTGTAGAGCACTTTCTTTCAGCAAAAGTCTCTGTAAGATGTGCAACATCTGAATTTGATGTGACACCTTCACAAAGAAGTGAGTGCATGTAAGAAAACTTTATGAATATCCTTGATTAACATGAACCTTAAAGATAGCACATACACTACCTCCAATTGTTGGATACAAGATCCGTGGAGAAGGACTGAAAATACTACAAGAAGTTATGTCTAGTATAACAAGTTTTTACAAGTATTGTTGCAAGTACTGCTAGTACGAGAACAATTGAAATAAATTGAAATTAAAATAAATAAAACAAATAAAGTGGAATAAATCCCAGCCGAGTCGAGGAAGCCCTCTTCCCGCAAGACAAATTTTCCAACGTAGTGCTCGTCTAACGGCGGTTTGTCCCCAAAGGTAAAATAGCTTCGCCCTTTTCGAGAAAGCACTGCAATCGAAAAGGCTCGACGAACTGAATAGAGGTGAAACTGAGTTGCAGAAGACACCTGAGTTCTCAGCTGGTCCAGAATCATCGGAATGCAAGCTGTTTGCGGTGGACGAAATCCCATTCCACGCTCTCGCATTTTCTTCTATGCTCGTCACTTTGAGCTTGGTATATGCACTCCTACTTCTGTCAACATAAATACACCTCTTATATTACTATTATCATTATCATATTATTGTGTGTGTGTGTGTGTGTGCAGTACTTGGAAGATAAAGAAATGGGCAGGCCCACGTTTCATTATGGCATCATAAACAAAAGGTGATGTATTGGATTGGATTGGATTTTGATTCCTACTTTAACTGTTTAGATGGTGAAATTATATACATCAATAAAGTTGGGGTGATTATTATATCATTATTTTCTTGATGTTATAAAAAACTATAGAGTTGGTGGATAATGGAGGATTTGTTTATTGATTACTATTCAAACTCAAAGATTGGGGGTGGGGGTTGTCTTTGGATTTGGATTCATGTGGGCATGAACTGTCAAAACAATGAATGAAACCCCCATTTCAGACAAAATCTGTATGGGAAACTCCACTACTCTCTATTTATATATATTATTACTAATAATCCATTGTGTCACTAAAAATGAATTGGATTATTTGAGTTGTTGACAGTTGCAGTAAGAAATGAAGGTCTGCCTTTTGCTTTTCTTCTTCTTATAATCATTGTTGTTTTTCCTTTATAAAATTATGATGGTTTTGGAGATGAATCACCTTTTTTTGGGACATGTAGTTCACTCTGATCATACCTTGTATTTTCTTGGGTTTATTTCTTTATATTTTCATTTTTTTTTCTTCTTTTGAGTGTTTGTTTGTGTTGGATCTGAAAGAATGCCAACACTTCATTGCTTTTTTTTTGGAACAATTATTTGCTGCTTATCTAATGCCCCTTTGTTCTGATCTAAACTTGGCAGGGGCGGATGTAGAGCTCGAGTATTGTGGGGGCTGGATCGTAATTTTGTGGGGTCGACATTATATAATTTTATTTTTTTTTTAAAAAATACATGTATATAAAAAAAAAATTCGAAACGCCGTAGGGGCGGCCGACCCCGTGAGCCTTCACGTAGTGCCGCCCCTGAAACTTGGCCTGCTCTCTTTCCCAGAAATGTAGCCTATTGCTATTTGACCCATCTTAAGGAAAAGTGAAGTCTCATTCCCTATATGATTCATACCTTTAACTATAAAATACCTAATTCTAAAAGAAGTAGGAACAAAAACCAAAGGATTTAATCCCATTATAAATAAACAACTGTTTGGTTATATATAATGAATTGATGCTGTGGTGAGGGAATTGTTGTAAGGATGCTGTGTTTATTTTATATAAATTTATTTAAGTATTTTAAATATTCCCAAAATAAAATAATGGAATGATACATATACATGTTATCCAATAAAGCTGGGCACAACTATAATTAGTGAGTTTTTGAATGGTTGCATATGGATTTAGGTTTAAATTGTTGCTTTATTATGTTTGGTTAATGTGTGGTAGTCGAAGCGAAGGTACCAGATAAGGCGCCGGCTGATAACGGTTCAAGCATAAATCAGATTCTTGGTATTAAAGGAGCTAAGCAGGTAACTATATACTATGAAACAAGGTATCAAAATAGGAAAAGAGAAGGGATGGGTAGATCCAATTTTGGCAAAGCTGTTGAAGCTACATCTAGATGGGGATATTCCCACTGAAAGGTGTTGTGATGAGTGACAGAATATCAGTTACTGAAGCCATGGCGCTCAAAGCAGCTTTGAGAACACTTGAGAGCAACCGGGTTTAACGATCGAGCGAACCTGGAAAATGAAAAAGGAAACAACGAAGAGATGAGATCACACAACCAAATTTCAAAAGCATTGAAGATTTTAATAGAGGGGTTGATGATAGAACCTTGTCGAGGTATTCCTACAGTTTCTTTATCCGACCCATGTAATCTTGATCCTCGACACACAGAGTAACCGTCTTAGCATTAGCACCTGGGCCATCAAACTGAAGAGGTCCTGGGTTTCTGCATACATCACCCAACAGAAACTTGGTTGCGTTTTGCCTCAACAACCTGATTAATAAAAAACCAAATGAAAATACCACCAAAATCAACTGAGTCATGATACACACATATATCTCCGAAATATAAACATACTCATAGGCCTTCAAATCAACAGTCGCTGGGTGCAGAGCTGGTCTGCCAAGATTCGAATCACCATGACATGGCCATAGCGATTAACAGTCAACATGGCCTGAAATCTCAAGTAGGGCATGAGATTATTGTAGGGTATTTACTAAAGATTACAAAGACGGAAAATAAATAAAGAAACATATCATGTTTGTCAGGAATAGGAAACCTACAGTAATAGGAGCAGCACCACAATGCCACTTGTTTACAGGATTCTTCAAATTGGTGATAGTTGCCATGTAACCATTCAAACCTGAAGCGATTATGTGTAACCAATATAACCAAGCACCTGAAAAATCAGAGCACTACTGCTTTAGATCTACAACATATTGGCTAACATGCAAAAATTCAAAGAACTAAATCAACTATCAGCAAAGCTTACGTAGGCTTACATAGGCGTAATCGCAATCGAACTTTGATGGCAATGAGCCACGAGCTTGATAACCAAAGAAATGACAAATAGCATTGAACTTCTTGCCCTTGTAGGTCCCTTCTTTCTGTACATAGACATAGATGCATAAAACATCACAGCCTTGTCTCTTAGTAAAAAGAAGATTCATAACATTAAACAAGAAATTATTGAGATTTTCAAATGAACACTTCTAGTATGATGGTTCAGGAATAAAAATTGAAAAACGTTTCATGATGTAGCAAAAAATATCACAAGCTAGAATAGCTCTAGTCTCCATTGATGATGGATCATGGAAGACCCAATTAAGTCTTCACAAACAATTCAAAGATCAATCTTGTATAAAGATGAGAATAAATTATTGGTTTTCATAGAAAACATATATGCTAAAAGCCTGATAATACAAGATTCATAAAGAAAGTAAACAGATGCCAAGACGCTTAATGCAGAAAAAGTATGTCCAACAGACAAAATAAACCATGAGAATTGATGAGCAGATAGCTTACCAGCCTCTTGTTCATTTCTACTTCAACAAGATAGGCAAGGATCTTTTCTGTTTCAATCTGTTGAGTTCAGGAAAAGATTAAATGAATTGACACTTGAGAGTTAAACATGTACAGACACAAGAAATGCCTATATAGTCTAATGACCTGGGAAAATTGGGCGGAGTCATCGGATTCTTGATGGAGAAGGAGCTACACAAAGAATAACATAACTTCAGGGTCAGCAATATAATACAACTTAAACTTCTCAACTACAACCAAGAAGTAAAAATATTACCTTTTCACGTATAAATAGTGGCAGAAATTCAAACAATGCGGATGCCCAAGGTGACAGTTGGGTAGAAATTTTATCAGTAGACACACCTTCTCTGAGCAAATGATAAATTTTCTGCAAGCACAAGATTGTTATAACGATGAAATCTAAATTAAATAACAGACCATTCAACACTGCGTTTCAAAGAAACCTAAAAGCTCTCAACAACACCTATTTTAGGCAAGAAGGCCAGTAGGTATATGCAGTTATTTATATCAATTTAGAGTATAATTTAGGAAAATGAATAATACAATAATCAGCATAATAATAAGGAAGCCTATCCAAATACTTAAAGGATACTTGCAATAGAGCATAGACTTCGGGGATGCTTTCAATAAGCCCCTCAGGCAATAGGATTACACCATGGTGCTTATCTGAAGCAGAAAATACTGTCAGGATGAAACAAAACAACCACACTAATTATGGTAGGACTAAGAGCTTTGGATGTGATCCACCTTGCTCGCCCCTGGCTTGAACTGCATCACACAATTGTTTTGTGATATCAAAAAGTGTAAGCTTTGATGCAGCTACCTCTTCGGCAAGAATGATCTGCAACATCAGTTAACTGACTTCAGATCAGGGAAATAATATGTAATAGCCCACACTGCTAAAAAAATTATTGAAATAAACAATGGAAGGAGTCTATATTAACCATATTGGGATGTGACTGGAGAGTGCACTCTAAGGCAACATGAGATGCCTTCCTTCCCATGAGGCGGATAAAGTAATAATACTGCAATTAACACAAGCACTTAAGAGCATGGTATATGGGGAAGTAAGAATGAAGTAAACTTTAGATGCAAAAAAAGGTAGCAATTATTAGCAGAAACCTTGCAATTAACAACAGTACTCCCTAGATTCCTCCTCCAGAAGGAAACCCAAAAATTAAGTTGCATAAATACATGTTTGAGTCAATTTACCTTATCAGCAAAGAGTGCATCAGTACAGACATTGCTAATCAGCTGGGAGTTAACCTGAAATTAGAAAAGAAATCTGAATTATTTTATCTCCAGTGAGAGGAAACCGACACCTGCATAGAGGTCTTACTCACAAGAAATGTAATTAAGACTATATTAGAAGAGATGACACTACTCCCTCAACTTTCATGACAAGGAAAATATATATTCACTGCACAACATGCAATACTGGGAAATGAAGAAATACTTCTACATACTGATGCAAAAGCTTGCAACAAGTTAGAAAATAAAAATCCAGACAAGTTTCCTTTAATAATGAGAAAATTGTAAACCAACATTAAGTGCAAGCCACCATATTCCCATTTTTTCTTATGTTCATTTATATGGAGGGCTGAAGGGAGGTAAAGAAGAACTTATAAAAAAGAGAGTTACAAAATTGAGGATAAAGAACAAGGTGTATGCGCAAAAGGGACAATGCAAAAAAATCTTTTACCTTACATATTGTGTCAAAGCCCACGTTTGTTTCAACAAATTGATTTTTTAGATCTCCATTTAATGTAACAGGTATATCCACGACCAGCAAAAATTTATAGAATATCACCTGTCTTTAGCAATGGTCTTTAAATTATGATCAGAGGAAGAATAAACATTAAGCAACAATAGGAATATAGGTTTATGATGTTCGAAACTTAAAAACATCATAGTAATAATTCTTATAGAAAACATAAAATATGTAGAAAGATGAGCAAGCCTGTCAGGCATCTAGAAGGTAAAAGAGAACCAAATCAACATGTCTTATATATGATATACCTTTGTAGAGCACTTTCTTTCAGCAAAAGTCCCTGCAAGATGTGTAGCATCTATATTTGATGTGGCACCTTCACAAAGAAGTGAGTGCATGTAAGAAAACTTTACAAATATCCTTGATTAACATGAACATTAAAGATAGCACATACAGTACCTCCAATTGTTGGATATGAGAAGGACTGAAAACACTGTAAGAAGTTATGTCTAGTACAACAAGTTTTTACAAGTATTGTTGCAAGTACTGCTAGTACGAGAACAATTGAAAAAAATTGAAATTAAAATAAATAAAACAAATAAAGTGGAATAAATCCCAGCCGAGTCGAGGAAGTCCTCTTCCCGCAAGACAAATTCTCCGACGTAGTGCTCGTCTAACGGCGGTTTGTCCCCAAAGGTAAAACAGCTTCGCCCTTTTCGAGAAAGCACCGCAATCGAAAAGGCTCGGCGAACTGAATATAGGCAAAACTGAGTTGCAGAAGAACAACACAATGCATGTCTATTTATAGACAAAACTGAGTTGCAGAAGAATTTGTACTTAAATTATATACTTTGTATTTGTACTTAGTTTTCATACTACAATCAAATATATGTAATTTTGAAAATTATTTAAATATCATTTTATATTGTTATTATTTGTGCATTGTAATTTAAATTTCATAAATTATTTACAAGATTTACAAAATTAAAATTTACAGGATTTACAATATTAAAAAAAATAAAAAAAGAAGAATAGACAACGCGGAGCTTCGCGTTGTCTATATGTGAATAGACGACGCGAATGTATGCGTCGTCTATCGACATAGAATTCCGCGTCGTCTATTGACATATAGACTACGCGGAATTCCGCGTTGTCTATTAGCGTCCTTCAATAGACTACACTTAAATAGACAACGCAGAAATTTTCAATAGACTACGCGATTTCCGCGTAGTCTATTAGCTTTTTTGTAGTAGTGTTAGTTTCAGTTAAGTGAGGACTCTTGAATGAGCCAATTTAAGTGAGTTAGTTCAACATTTTATTCTGTTATGGAATATTAAATATTGGGAACACAATTCTCTCAAGGATATCTCCAGAGATATAATTGGCCACATAAAGTTATTCACAAGTACACATTATATAATTATTCACAAGCACATGATCTTCTGCCATATAGTTGAATATAGCCAAACTGGAGACTTAAATGGAATCTGCCATGCAGTCAATTAATTTATGGATCTTTCTGGAGATATTTATCTTATTCCATCGGTCTTTAATTTCTTCATGTTCTTTTCTTTGTCACTACCATTTTACTTCACTTCCTTTTCATCATTTTGTGTTTTCCAATTGGCCTCATAAAACTACTCCAAGCTCTTCACCTCTTATCATATTAATAATGAATACCATATTCCACAAGATACAGAAGGGATCAGCTATCAAGACAAGCACAAAGTATTTAACATGCACACAATAAGCAAAGAGATTTTAAGCCTCACCAAGAAACCCAAGCAAAGCACTATTCGGATTGTGAGCTTTTATGGCATCATGAAGACCCCAAATAACATTATGTCCTCCAGGAGATTGTCTACCACAAAAGACAACCCCGACCCTGGGAAAGAATAAGGAAAAGTGGATATAGTTTAATGAGTTCATACTTGAATGATTATATGCATAGAGGACAGCTTTCTATTTCAACCAATGACGTTCTGCAAGCTTGTAATCACAACATTAAGCTAAACTTTTGGTCAGATTAATGTATACCTTACAGCAGGATGCTCTGTGATTATTTGTGCATCTGCCACCTTAGCATTTGCCCTTAGGAAGTGCGCTAACGGTTGAACACAAGTGTGAGGAAAAGTTCTACTAATGGTATGAGCGCCTGATGCTGTGGTAACATCACCAAATTCCACACGGACAATAGTTCCCTGTTCAGGTGTTGTAATAAGATCAAAGAATTCAAGAGTATGTGCATCGATTAAGATATTTACATCAAAGTAGAAAAACAAGGAGTTAAATTAGAATCAGTGGCTAACAGGGTTCTAGGAGAGATGAATTCAGTTCACCAATTGTCATGCCTAATTATTTGACCAAGCCAATTATTATCGTAAATGATTAATGCCCAAGACAAATCTCAAGCTTGTTTGTTAGTGGAATGACTCATCCAACCGATTAATTAGATGGGAAGAATAAACCGAAATAACTCAAACTTACAGCATTCCAGTACTGCTGAATTATTAAATACAGAATATGATAAAAGATCTTATTTGACAGTATTTTGGTCACTATATTTTGCTAAAGAAGAAATAAATATTTTTCCAGAGATTTATTTTGTAGCTCAATGAAACACTGAAGTAATAGTATCGTATGATTCATTTCATCAAATATTTTATCAATCATGTGTCTTCCCATTCTTAAGATTATCTTTATTAGTGAATAGTGACAGGCCGCCGCAATCCAACCATATAATATTATTAATTTATCTTTCATTCACATACAGAACCTATAACCTCATATAATTATCTTTCTATCATAACAAAACTCCACCTAAATTTTTCAAAAAAATATTATTCTCACATTCAAAATAATATAAAAAAATAAAAATATTTTAAGCTTATATTTAATAAATAAATAGTAATGCACTAAAAATTCGTAATTTAAATGAAAAATGAAAACTACGACAATTAATATAAATTAAAAGATAAATCGACAAATGCTAAAATGAGTTTTTAATAATGTGTCTACAGTAATAATAGGCTATATTTAAATAGAATTTCATGTTAGGAATTTTGGTATTTTTTAATAATTATTTAAAAATAAATAAATAAATAAAATTAAAATAATACGTGGCACTCAATTATAGGTTGCACTAGTCCAATGTCCAACTTTGTAGGAGAGAGGAGGTGGGCGATTAATGTTCGGGATGTCTACCATGGTCAATGATTTTTTTTAACTAATTTTCATTTCCTAAATTTATTTTTGATTTGTTTTATTTGGTGACCAATGGGATAGCCGAAGGCTATGCACATTAGTGACCATCTTAGGCTTATCCCCATTTGTGATCACCGAAGAGTGGAAAACACAAAAACAAGAAAAAATTAGAAAAATGAAAAAGGGGAAAATGACATGACCTTGGACTGCTTACCAAAACTTGGTCGCCAACTACCTCTCCCCAAAATTGCACGCATGACATCCTTTCATTGGGTGTCATTTATTTTTTAATATAATTTAAACTAGTACTTCACAAATGCACGGAGTATTCGTATCCATCGTAGCATGTACCCGCATTTCTTCATTTCAGTTTCAATTCAAGATTTTAATAATATTCATATTTTATGGTATAAAAACGTGAACATCAAGATATGGGATCATACAATCAAAAACTTATAGTATTTTACATCCTAAGTTGATTTCCTATATAGTATTAAAAAAAAAAAAGATGTCCCCTAAATAATATGCTAAATTGACTTGGTTATACATTTTGTTTTGATTAATATATACACAAACTTATATTATGGCTACAATTATACATATATAAAATTATCGTGGTATAATTATATGAATCTCCAAGTTTTGGATATAAATATTATTACAACTATAATTTTATGAATTTTTTATATAATTGTAGTTCTAAAACGGTAATTATATAAACACCGTAATTATTAAGGCCAGGCATGATAAGCATATCAGCCCAAGTGGCGGTTAGACCAAAGCAACAGGCCAACCTGAAGTGACAGAAGACTAGGAAACACCTAAGTCTAGAGATAGTCACCGACCCTCTTAACTCCTCGGTATCGAGCATGTGAAGGGATCGATACGAGGAGTCTCTTGTATACCCACTTGCACCCTAAGGCCCTAAAGCCATCAGGCTGCTTAGCTTTCTGGTATACATCCATAGAGGTTATGGATTCAATCTCAGAATCCATAGCGATACGCCATTTTTCAACATCATTGTCCTGCACTGCCTCCTCGTAGGTCAGTGGGTCAGAGTCTTCATGTCCGTCTTCAGAGCTCAAGTCAGAAGACTCACCCACGAACATGTACCATTCTGGCTAGAAAATAACTCTCCCACTACGACGAGGCATTGGTGCCGTGTCAGTAGTTGGTGCAACAACTTGTTGTTCTGCACGTTGCACCGAAGAACGCGCCAATGGTGTTGTACCTCTCACAGATGCACTCACGTTCACACATTTCCTTTCCCTTGGAATCGCATTCTCATCTTCAATTTCTTGAATAACTATATCATTCCTTGTCTTGTGGTTTCTCACATACTCTTCCTCCAAGAATCTAGCGTTGGTGCTAACAACAGTTCATCGACTCTCAGGGCAGTAAAAGTAACCACCTTTTGTTTGCCTAGGATACCCTATAAAGAACATTACCTTGAACCTGCTTTCTAACTTATCAGGTTCCTTCGTCAGCACGTGTGCCAGACAACCCCATACTCTAAACTTGCACAAAACGGGTTTGCGTCCAAGGAAGAGTTCACAGGGTGTCTTAGGTACCGATTTAGAAGGCACCAAGTTTAAGATGTAAGTCATTGTTTCCAATGCGTATCCCCAAAAAGAAATGGGTAAGCTTGCATAACACATCATTAATCTCACCATTTCCAAAAGAGTTCTATTTCTTCTTTCGGCTACCCCATTTTGTTGGGTAGGACCCGGTGCAATCCATTAGGATGTAATCCCATGTTCCGACAAATATTACAGGAACTCGTTCTCGAGGTATTCGCCATCGGGGTCAGAGAATTTCTCAAAGCATTCAAACTTGTAGCGAAGCAGGTAAATGTATTTGTATCTCGAGTAATCATCAATGAAAGTAACGAAGTATTCATACCCTCCACGAGCCTGTGTGGGCATGGGCCCACATAAATCAGAATGGATCAATTGCAACACATCCTCTGCTCGAGACTGACTAGCCTTAAAAGGTCTAGAAGACATCTTTCCCTCAATGCAGGATTTGCGAACTTGATAAGGTACATGCCAGACTAAGTCCATTGTACCATCATCTGCTAGTTGCTGAATCCGCTTCTAGTTGATGTGATCCAGTCTTAAGTGCCAGAGATTTGTAAGATCCTCATCAGAAGAAGTAAGATTTCTCTTTCTAGGATTATCAATTTCAGATGAGTTACATGCAACATTCACGGAAGTCTTATGATGACAGTTAATGACATAGAGAGAGTTATTCAGCATTCCACGACAGATAACAACGTTATTACCATTGATAGAAACACCACTATAAAAAATATCTGAATATCCATCAACGAAGAGTTTGGAAACTGAAATAAGGTTCTGCCGAAAATCCAGCACATATATAACATCTCTCAAAGTTAAACTAGAATCATCAAAGTACAAGGTGAAATCTCCAATGGCAGCTGCACTCACTCATGCTACATTCCCTATCAAGATGGTAACTTTGTCATTCTTCAGCACCTTTCTCGGTGTGAACCCTTGCAAAGTATAACAAAAATGATTAGTAGCTCCAGTATCCACTACCAACGAATGAGTAGAAACAGATGCTTAATATGTTTCCATTACAAATGCAAATGACGTACCTTGTCCTTTAGCATTCAGACAAGTCACCTTCCCACAACTAGCACACCTGTCTTTCTTTGAAGTGACCTTTACTCTCTTCATCCTCCTTGATTTGCTATCATTGCCCACTTTCCTGAACTTGCTTTCAACACCTTAGATGTTGTCGAACTGGTACTGGAAACTGTCAGAGCAGGTTTCCGTGCAAGCATGGAAGATTGCTCCACTACAAGATCCTCAAGCAGCTCATGCAGAGCATACTCTCACCCTGCAACAACAATTTCCTTGAAATCATGGTATGTTTCTGGAAGAGAATTCAGGATGATATCAATCTCGCCTTGAGCACTGATATTACCTCCCCACACAGTGAACCGTCTCATGAGCTCAATCATAGACATCATGTGCACTATCACCGAACTATCTTCAACCATTTTCTTGCACACAAGATCGTGCACAAGTCTATAGTTAAGAGTCCGTTATATGCTTGATATTTTAGATATAGGATGTGTTTGATGCAAACACTCTATTCAGGGAAGTTCGGACCAGTTAAGGGATTGAGCGCAAGAATATGATCAACAATTGACATAGACATATCTGAAACAAATAAAGAATCAAAATTAGAACAAACATACAGAACATTTGAAAACAAATGCATTGAAAATCTCTTGATAAATCAAATACAAATGTTTTCCACTAATAGCCCAAAGGTTCCCACCGCAAGCAACACTCGTAGACGTTAACGATGTCACCCTCAACCAGACTGCGGGTTTTAAGCCCCAATCCTTTAATTTCATACCATGTCAGGAATCCTTAGACACATGAAATTAATAATTAGTGTTAAGCCTTAGACCAAGCCATCTCTCTAGAACAGGGAAGCAACAACTGCATTATATCCTCATATGTTTCTATACAATTACCCACAAATTTAACTCTAGCCAAAAGAGAGAGTTTAGCATGGCACGTAACCATACAGCATGACCCTCAAAGCCTTTGTTATCTATAATTTAAATGAGTCCTGGAATACTTATGAAAAAAGGATTAAGCAAGCTACACTCGTAGACATTTACGCATAACCCTCCCACTATTCACTCGATTTAAATTGTTTTTCTAGAAATCATAACAACTGCATCCCATGCACCTCCGAAAATTTGCAAGCTACACTCGTAGACGTTTACTAAGACGGGAGATACACTTACAGCCTAGAATCACTTTGTGGAGATCTATTGATTTTAATTAAGAAATTCGCTTAGTATTTTTTATTCAAATGGTTTCTTAATCGCGCACATAAATAATTTCATTGTCATTATATTTTCTCAAATTTTTGCATGTAATTAAACATGTCCAAAAATTCAAAATATAATCCAACAAGAAATTAATCACATAATCATGCTTTGAAAGTTGTAAATAATAAAGCAGTAAAACATTCTTTCCTATTATCTACACATGCTTATTGCACAAATAATAAATCACACATCATAAGAGGGCAATTAAGACAAACAAAAATTCCTCATGGCCCCAAAAAATAGGAAAATAAAAATAATCATATATATTACCAAATTTGAAATTTTAAAGTAGATATCTTCAAATCTTCACAAATGTTCAAGGGCCTTGATTTTCTCCATCACCAAATCTTTTCGGATATAGGGTTTCGTGATTTGGAAATTGGTCCCACTAATAATCACAAACCCTAGGGTTTAATATCGAATGCACCAACACACAAAACACGCCGCTGCCACCACCACGCCATGCCGCAGCCGCTATCGCCCGCATCGGCGTCGATCGATGCAAAGGGTGTGCCGACCGACGCGGCTCGCTACGTCAAGCAGCACGCAGCACGTCGGTCGATGCGGGCTGCACAGGCCTGTGTGCGATGCACACGCTGCACCTCCTGCCGTCTGATGCCATTGCCGTTAGCCCGAGCCACCGCCTACGTCGCCATCGCACGCTTGGGAGGGCCGACCAGTGCTACAACCGTGAAATGAGGCTATGCAGCATAAACATTAACTAGGATTTGTGCTGCCGGTCTACTGTCCACAACACGCAACCGTGCGCGGTGCTGCTGCGCCGTCCCTACGCGCGCACCACTGCCGCGGCCACTGATAAGTTCATTATTTCACTCACTTATCAATATTATTTTCTACTATTCTATGTAGTTTTATTGAATTTATCTATGTATTGTATGCATGAGTCTATATTGGGTGGTATTAGGCGCGTCTTGATGTTTATGCAGGTTTTAGGCCTAAATTCATGGGAAAACCGTTCCGAAAGTAGTGACGTGTAAGAGTAGCAGTGAAGAGTTCTTCCACACAAGGAATTCTGGCTATTGGCACATGGCAATGGATAGATCTTTGAGTTAGCTTTCCAACGCAACTGGAATTGGGTCAATCGGAGTTCGGGAGAGGAAGTTATGGCTAAAACCGTGAGACCGCGTGAAAGGGGCGAGACCTGATTTTTCCACGTCGATCGACGGAGAACCCACGTCGATCGATGCGGACCTGCTGGCGCGGGAAATTGATTGAATTCGAATTTTATCATATCTTTAGCCCTAGATTTGATAGGATACACCTCCACCTCTATATATATCCCTGTAACTTCGATTTTAAGTGTGCTTCATTCCAGATTTCAGATTTTGAGAGATTCCAAGCTTTAGTTGAGTTTTATGTTTGAAGACAGATTTTTGTAGGAAGACATTCAGACCCAAGTATTTATGCAATTCAGGTTTTATTTATCTTTGATGAAATCTACTATGATTATGTGTAACTAACTTCCTTCTCAGATTCTAGGGTTTCGAACTATCATTGTATGCATGTTTGATTAATTGAATTATTTTTCCTTTCCCATCGTAGTTTGTGAAATCTGTCCTTATTCATAATCATGAGTTTGTTGGCCACATCTTAGGATTAATTAGTTGAGAACTTGAGACGTAACTGTAATAGTTTTCAATGGAAAGATTTTTTCACAATATAATTTGATTTCTTGTCTGAGCAGAAGGAGATAGATTATAGGAATAAATCTGTTGATTTTCAAAGTTAGTTAATTCACCTTGAGACCGAGCGGAGATAGGGAATTGACTAATCTACTTTATGAATTGTCCAACAAAGAAGTTCATAATACTTTTGTTTCACTACGAAGAGGAATTAAAATTGAGAATTAATCAATTCATTCATACATGTCATACTTGATAGGTAGATATCCCTGGAATCTGTACTTCTCATAACCCTTCATCAAAAGTCTTTTATTTTCCTGTTTAATTTTAATTTGCGAAATTAGTTGAAACAAAACCCAATGTTTATTTTCTTTCCTAACCAGTGTTTCGAGAACCTATGTTTTAGTATTTAAGATTTTTTGTTATTTCTTCCCCATGGGATTCGATAATTTATTTGCCGCTTTATTATTAGCTTTGCTAAGTTGCTAGTAAAATAATTCTGCGATCAGCCACCTGCCACGGCTGCTATGTCGTCGCCCGCAGACACACATTGCGCACGGCCTCCTGCCACCGCCATGCACCGCCGCTGCTTCTTCATCGCCGATTTCTTCTTCGTTCTTCGTCCCGTACAAATTACAAATTTGAAGAAAAAATCTAATAGACTAATCTATTACAATTTCTCCTATCAAATCGAATCACAGATTTTCTCATGATTTCACAAAAATAATTTAATCCAAACACAGATAAACCACCGCAGATCAAATTGTACGGGTTGCCACAAGGAACAAAAACCAAAACCATCCAAAGCAATAATAATTCATACATGCATAAATGGAATTAATTGTACATCCAATATAGCCATGAAAACGAAAACTGGTTGTGATACCAATTGTAAGGATTTCATTGTGAACCGAACCGCCAAATCCAAATAAATATGTATCGTTCCTGGATGTTGAGAACAATTACCATATGATAAAACCCTAGCATGATCCGATGAATTTAATGCGGCAAATTTTGAGTTTACATAAACTCCATGGGTCTGATCCAATCTTTTGTGTTTGAATTTCAATCTGTTGGTTCAACACGTGATTTGATTAAAACTGTGGAAACACAATTTAGAACCAGATCTTATTTCAAGAATTAATCAAAAGAAAAGAAAAGTGAAGAAATATATTCTCCAGATTAGATCTTCAGATCTGTATCCCTATGTTGTTCAATCTTGCAACTTGTGAGGATTCCACAGGACTGTGAATGTGTAAGCCAGAGTCGAATTACTTCTCCTCCCAGACACACAGATGCCACCCCTCTCTCTCTTTCTCAAACTAGGGTTTCAACTTATTTGAATGTTTTTAGGTTTGGGAGAGAGAACCATCTATTTATAGATCTAGGGTTGCAAACCCTAATAGGCTACTAGGCTCCTTTCAGCATATTTTATTGGACCAGACCTGGAACCCAATGCAAATTGTAAAGTGGGCCTAAGAATTAATTACTTCCCATGTCCACATCCCAGGACACAATTAATTAATTAATATTAATTCTTTTTCACCACATAATTAATATTGACTTATCCCTTTATTACCACGTTATGAGAAGGAACTGTATTTACTGAAGAATCCTCATATTTAAAGTTACTGGACATTCATTAATATATTCGAGCTTCTGACATGTTTCCACAATTAATTAATTTCTTATTTCCCAATCAGTGCCACTCAAACCTTATCACTCGTGCTTGAACTTAATCAGCCTGCAGGACTTTAGCACGATGAATGTTATTGAGCTCCTCCGGGAATGTCCCCATCCTATTACTTGGATATGGTAATCTAACTCTAGTCTCATACTGTAATACACGAACTACGATTACCAAAGATGCGGGTATACGAGCATGTTACTTAGGCTCTCCACCATTACAAGTCAAAGCAATAGTCAACCCGCGCATACCCCTGAACCTTTGTTAGGGTTTGGACACAATCAAGATCGAGATCTTGTATTCTTTGATGTCAGACAGTAAAGTTCATCTCACTGTGGTCCAATCAATACGCAACCGAACGTACCAGCATATCAAGTAATCAAGATAGATTACTTTTTTTCGACTATGCTACAACCTATACTGACGGACTTATCCTCGTACACTGTCTCGGCTGTGATAATATTTATATCTTACTAGGTCAATTGATCATACCGTCTTCTGGGATCTACAACACGCAGTATGATCGTCCCTATCGGTTAGATAAAAGGATACCATTGTTAATCACATGTAAGTTTGTTTAACAGATAAGAAATAATGCTGAATGTATATTCATCATAATAAATACTTTCTATATACAAAACCCAACACTAGGTTCATATGCGGTGCTATGGCAAGGAGTATCTCAATGGACTTGAGCATGGCTACTGGTGAGAAGGTTTCGTCATAGCCTGTGCAATCTTTTTGACTATAACCCTTCGCCACCAACCTAGCTTTGAAAGTTGTGATTTCTCCACTTGCTCCTTTCTTTCTCTTGTATTCCTACTTGCAGCCTATGGCTCGAGAGTCATCTGGCGACTTGGTTTTCTGGTATACTAATAAGCTATTTTTAGCTGCGACCAAATAAATTTTTACACCCGAAGGTGGTCGATCCCACAAGGACTTCGCAACAAAATATCAGAGTACTAGCTATAGTCTTTAGAACATAGAAGTTTGAGGAAATTGAAAAAGGGATTTGGTTTATAAATTGAAAGATGACAACGCACTAATTTAAAGGTTTTAAAAGACAATAATTAAAGATACAGCTACTAGGGCAAATATTCTAAACTTTAGCATGCAAATTCATCAACTCAGCAATAGGGATAAATCAGATTTTGATGGATTAAATTCCTTGGTCAGGCAATAAAACCCTAGATTGCTAAACTGTGACTATCTCCTCTCGGTCTCAAGAACACAAATTCAACCAATCTCGATAATTATCTCATTATTTCCTACACATGATTCATCTTTTTGAGATAGAAAACAAGTATAATTAATTTCCTCTTCCTATTACCAATTTTCACCTCTCGGTCTTTCAATTGATAACTATAAACCTAGATCCAAATTTATCTCTCAATCCTTCTTTAAATCTAGATTCAATTAATTAATCTAATGAAATTAAACCATGCTTTGGAGTTGATTTCATTCAGACATGCATCAAAAAAGAATATCACAAGCCTTAGAACCTTCTAGGGTTTCTAGCCACAAAACATAACTTGAATAAAAGTAAACATATTATTAATTACCTCAAGAATTGAAGAGGAACCTTCAAAGTCTTGTAAAAAATCCAATGTCTACAATATTCTAAGTAAAATAATGCATAAAAAAACTAGCTTCATTTGTGTCGAAATGAGTTCATATTTATAGAGGAGACAAAACATCTAACATGGGTATTGGATTAAAATAACGAAAATTGCTAAAACAGTCCAAAATTTCTTCTCGAGCCTCTGTATCGATCGACACCCCCGGTGTCGATCGAAATGCCTGCATGCATGTCAAACCCTTCTTCCTTTCTTGCCTTTGATCGACATCCGACCTCTGTGTCGATCGACATGCACCACATCGATCGAAAAAGAGGTAATGCTTTGGGATTTTGGCTCGTCTTCCAACTTGGTCGACTTCTTGTGTGTCAATTGAAGCGGCAATTTTGTGTATCTCGGCTCTTTTCACCATTTGACCTCTTTTTAGCCCTAAATACCTGCAAAACTCTCCATCAAGAGCATAACATCCTATATAATAGACTCATGCACAGAAATGACTAAAAACAATAAACTAATTAATCTAAAACAATGGAGTAAAACATGGATAAGTGAGTACAAATATGAACTTATCAAACCCCCCAAACTTGAAGAATTGATTATCCTCAATCAAAGAAAAGAAAGAAAAGAAATTTCAAGCAGTTGAAAGTGCAATTTCTCACAAGATTCTTCACAATCAAAGATCATCAATTCACATCACACAAGCAATTTGAAATCAACTTCGGAAGACTCACAAGGAAATATTTCGCTCATGCACTCAAGTGTTTGGGTTTTCAATGAAAGCACTCACAACATGTATGAAGAAATTTCTACCATAGGCTTGCGAAATTTCTATAATCTCCACTGCTAATTTGTGCACACAATTCAAGAATCAAAAAGGACTTTTGATTAGGTTATAATGTAGGCTTTTTGTGAAGGGTGTAATCAAAACACTATCTAACAGTATTCACCCATCTCCTAATATTTTCAACACAAACCAAGGCTCTTATTATTATTATTATTTTTCTTTTTCTTCTTTCTTTTTTTTTTTTTCTAGTCTTTTTATGTTCTTAAAGTTTTTACTTAATCATTTGAGCTTGTAAGGATACAAACTTTTTTTTTCTTCTCTCTCTTTTTTTTAGAGCCCAACCTTCTTTTGTACACCAATTACAAGAATTTCTCATCCACCTATAATAACTACACTTATTTCACCCAAATCCTATAGACATGATACAATTCACCTTTTTCGTAGGACAATCTCATGGACAAAATAGAACTACAATATTTTCCTTAACTCATATGTTGGGAAATTTGGCTAAGTTTCCTTTCCCCAGTAGCTATTTGTTTAGATTTTAGCTTTGGTGTTTTGGTGGATCAAATCCCAAGTC
>JAPKLW010000908.1:44783-61873 GCA_026898455.1 Plectranthus barbatus | reverse complement strand
CCACATTTTCCGCTGCCAAGTTATACCCTGATAATCCGGGACCAACATCATAGACCAAGGTAACAAGCTCAAAGGGGCTAATCAAAAGATAAAATATCACAAGGGAAGTGTTTGGGATAATTTGGCTAACAAAGATGGCCTAAGATCATTTTCTATCATTGTGCACACTATGCAGCATTGAAACATAACAGAAGCAAGTTCTAGAGAAACGAAAACATACATGCGAATCTCACATCAAACGAAAAAAAGCTCAAAATCTCACTTGGGTTCAAAAATTTCTTCCTTAGTCAATTTCAATCCGCTCAAACATCACGCAAGTATAAGTTTCAATTAGATCCTATCATGTGGTATTCTACATTTATAGGCAATCAACCACAATTGAAATCAAATCAAACTCATCCCTAATCGATTTCAACTCGCAATCAGTTCAAATGGGTTTAATTATTCAATAAGAAAATTTCCTCACACTTTATCCATATTTTTTTTCTAGGTATAATAAACAAAACAAATCAAATAAAGCAATAAAAAGAAAGCAAGTAAATGATAGATAAGTTCAAATTTCTTGTCTACATCCCCCAAACTTATTTCAAACTCGGAGAGTAAGAAAAAGTTTGAAAATCAGACAAGAAAAGAACTTGTACCTGACTCGTTGACCTCAGACATCAACATTTTTATCCACCGGAGGAATCAACTTGTCGCGATGAAGATTTGTCTATGTTAGCACTCTATGTCGATCGATAGGGGGACTGTCGATCGACATAGAGCCTTCCTGTCGACCCACGACTTGGGTCGAAGTGTAACTCCGTGCATACCTCTGTGTCGATCAACATCAGGCATGTTGATCAAAACAGAGGTAAATCCTCCCTATTTTTTTTTCAAAATAAAACAAAATAAAGGAAAACCAAAAATCTGAAAATAAAGTTAAACCCACCATGAAAATAAAAACAAAAATTGAAAATAAAAACAAATGTAATCGGAAAGAAAGCATATAAAAGTTGGGTTACCTCCCAACAAGTGCTTGTTTAACATCGAAGCTCGACGGTACCTTCTTTTCTCAAAACCAAGGTGGGCTAGAACGCACTCGCCTTCCTCAGGCATCAACCATGTAAACCAATCGATCTTGAATGACAGCAGTAAGCTCGGGATGAGATGGTGTAATTAACAGTTTTGCCACCTCATTCCCTCGCTCCCATTCTTGAGCGGCTTGATCTTCCTTGTCTTCCTCAGTTTCTTCCTCTTCATCTTCATAATCCTCAATGGATGTGATTCTGTAGTACTCAGATTGCAGCCGGCTTCTGTCATGCTTAAATGTAGATCTGATGGATTGAGGCTGTATTTTATTTAAATTCTTGTTTTATTTCGTATTTGTTTGATTTTTGTGTTTTAATTACGTGTTTATTTT
Source organism: Plectranthus barbatus (assembly GCA_026898455.1). Taxonomy (NCBI): domain Eukaryota; kingdom Viridiplantae; phylum Streptophyta; class Magnoliopsida; order Lamiales; family Lamiaceae; genus Plectranthus; species Plectranthus barbatus. The sequence continues at coordinate 60,471 of JAPKLW010000908.1, read as the reverse complement.
GGTTTTTGCTATTTAATTTTGGGTTTTAGTGTGCGTGTGATTTTCAGGGTTGTTGCGTCTATTTCGATCGACAGAGCCCGTGTCGATCGACACAAAGGCTAATTTCCTGCAATTCTTTTCTCAAGTTGTATGAACACAAGTGCTCGGGGTAAACCACTCGAATTTTTGATCCAGAGATCAAGGCCACAGTCCGGAAGAGGAAAAAGAAGGAAAAGGAAAGCACAATAAACCACATGGATCTACCACAACACCAAACCGAAGACGACTTCTCAGACATGTCACCATTGGAGGAGCCAAACACAGAACTCACTCAAGGGAATGCCCTTTTCGTAGTTCAAGAAGTCAACCATATGAAGGAAATCATCAAGCAGCTCATGGCCTAAAGAGAAGCAGATAGGCTCGAGGCTCAAAGGAGAGAAAGATAGCGGAAAAGAGAAAGGCGCCGCCAGGAGGACTCTGATGATGAGGATCCAAATGCCATGGCAAGGAGGTAAAGACCGCAGCCCGGCAATGAGGGATTTGTTATTAGCATCACTGCCAATAATTTTGAACTCAAAACCGGCTTGATTTAGATGGTTCAGCAGAGCCAATTTGGTGGCCGAGCAGTGGAGGATCTATACACCCATCTCAAAATATTTGTGGAGGTGTGTGATACCATCAAGCAGAACGGAGTCAGCCAGGATGTGATCCATCTGCGCCTGTTTCCCTTCTCACTCTGGGATCAGGCTCGGACGTGGTTTACAACCCTGGATTGCAGCAGCATCCGCACTTGGGTAGATCTCCGAGCAGAGTTCCTCACCGCATTCTTCCCTGCATCAGTGATCATTCAGAAAAAGATGGAGATCCTGCAGTTCCACCAAAAGATGGACGAGTTTTTATTTGAGGCATGAAGCAGGTTCGATGAGCTTTTGAGGAGCTGTCCGGGCCATGGAGTCGACACCGAGGAGCAAGCCCACATCTTCTACAGAGGGATGACCATAAGAACCCAAGAGTCCTTGATAATGCAGCCAGAGGTTCTCTGATGAGCATATCACCAGAAAAGGCCCTCAAGTTGTTCAAGAAGATGGCTTTGCACACTTATCCGAGGAGACCCCAAGTTCGAGCTGTGGAGAAGAAGGAAGATGATACTTTGAAGAAGGAGATCGAGAAGCTCAAGGGGGAGATGGAGAAACTGACATCTAATGCTGCTTGTGTTTCTGTTGCACAGGTTGACCCCATAGATGATGTGAACTACATGAACCGAGACAGTTATCAGAACCAATACCAGCAAGGGGGATATCAGCATTACCACCCTAGAGCTCATCCCGGATTTTCTTATGCTCAGCCAGAAGGTGCCAAACATCCTCCACCAGATTTTGATGTGCAGAATGGTGAGATCGTGGAGTAGAAGAAGGAAAGCCTCGACGAGGTGTTGCAAAAATTCATCAAAGCTTCCGACTATCGTGTGGGCAAGATTCAACAAGAGGTGAAAGGGGTCAACAATAAGGTGGAGCTAGGGGTGAGCAAGAAATCAAAATAATCGAAAACCGAACCGAACCAAACCGAATTTTTTTTGGTTATTTTGGTTTGGTTATTTCGGTTTTTGGTTCGGTTCGGTTTATTTTTCAAAAATTTTGGTTATTTCGCTTCGGTTCGGTTATATTTTTTTCGGACAGAAATAACCAAAAAACCAAAATTATATATATATATATATATATATATATATATATATATAATTAATATATAAATAATACAAATAATTTTTTATTTCTAAAAAATTTAAACCTAAACACCACTAAACCTAAATAATTCATTCACGTCTTCAACCTAATTTGTTTACAGCCACCGCCGCACAAGCACAACTTAATTCAATTTATGTTGAATTTTTTTGTTTTAAAAGTATAGGTTGTATTGATGATTATTTTATGTTTAGATTTTTGTTGAATTATTCAAGAAATATGATATTTTTCAAGTTTTATAAATTTTTTTAAAAAAATTCAGTTTAAACCAAAATAATTGAAATTACGCACCGAAAATCGAATTGGAAATTCAGTTCGGTTATCAGCCTTATTCGGTTCGGTTCGGTTGTGTCCAAAAAAAAATTGGTTATTTCGGTTTGGTTATTTTTTAGGCAAAAATCGACCGAAATCACCAAATTCTCACCCCTAGGTGGAGCTGCTCGGGAAGTTTGTGTAAATCATTGAGACCCAAGTGAATCAAATTGGTACCTCAATTGGGGCACAACACATGCCTAAAAACATACTAATATCTAGACAAATCTGACACTCCACGACAACGGTGCTAATTTGATAAGCTGTTTTTAGCAGCAAGCAAATAAATTTTTACACCCGAATGTGGTCAATCCCACAGGGACTATGCAACGAAATATCAGAGTACTATCTATAGTCTTTAGAACATAGAAGTTAGAGGAAATTGAAAAAGGGATTTGGTTTTTAAATTGAAAGATGACAATGCAATAATTTAAAGATTTTAAAAGACAATAATTGAAGATACAGATCCTAGGGCAGATATTCTAAACTTTAGCATGCAAATTCATCAACTCAGCAATGGGGATAAATCAGATTTTGATGGATTAAATTCCTTGGTTAGGTAATAAAACCCTAGATTGCTATACTGTGACTATCTCCTCTCGGTCTCAAGAACACAAATTCAACCAATCTCGATAATTATCTAATTAATTCCTACACATGACTCTTCTTTTTGAGATAGAAAACAAGTATAATTAATTTCCTCTTCCTATTACCAATTTTCACCTCTCAGCCTTTCAATTGATAACTATAAACCTAGATTCAAATTCATCTCTCGATCATTCTTTAAATCTAGATTCAATTAATTAATCTTAGGAAATTAAACCATGCTTTAAAGTTGATTTCATTCAAACATGCATAAGAAAAGAATATCACAAGCCCTAGAACCTGCTAGGGTTTCTAGGCACAAAATATAACTTGAATAAAAGTAAACATATTATTAATTACCTCAAGAATTGAAGAGGAACCTTCAAAGTCTTTTAAAAACTCCAATGTCTACAATATTATAAGTAAAATAATGCATAAAAAACTAGCTTCCTTTGTGCCCTAATGAGTTCATATTTATAGAGGAGCCAAAAAGTATTGGGTTAAAATAACAAAAATTGCCAAAACAGTCCAAAATTCCTTCTTGGGCCTCTGTGTCGACCCACACAGTGTGTGTCGATCGACACACGCAACATTTTGATCCACCCTTGTCTATCCTTCGTGTCGATCGACACTAGGGTGTCGATCGACTTGTCTGCATGCATGTCAAGCCCTTCTTTCTTTCTTGCCTTCGATCGACATCCGAACTCTGTGTCGATTGACATGCACCACGTCGATTGACATAGAGGTAATGCTTCGAGATTTTGTCTTGTCTTCCAATTTGGTTGACTTCCCGTGTGTCAATCAAAGCGGCAACTCTGTGTATCTTGGCTCTTTTCACCATTTGACCTCTTTTTAGCCCTAAATACCTGCAAAACTCTCCATCAAGAGCATAGCTTCCTATAAATTACTAAAAACATAAAACTAATTATTCTAAAACAATGGAGAAAAATAGGATAAGTGAGTATAAATATGAACTTATCATATACATCCATAGTAGCGATTGATTCTATTTCAGAATCCATGCTGGCATGCCACTTGTCTGCACCTTTTTCAAATACCGCCTCATCGTATGTTCATAAGTTGGTATCATCCACTCCATTTTCTAGGATCAAGTCAAAAGTTGGTACAATGCCTTGTGCTTCTACTCGTTGCGCTAGTGCCCGTGTGGGTAGTCCATCACCAGCGCTAGTTGAATATACTTGTTGTTAGATGTTGATGTAGAAATTCCACATTTAATTTGATATTTTGATGTGTCAAAACTGTATACCAAAGTTTAGATCCTTAGAGTTATTACTTCGTGCAATCCTTGTATAGGATAATCGAGTTGTAATAGTTCGGGAGAAGCAAACTGCCAAAAACTGTGGAACAATTTTTAAAGATGAAGCTGTCTGAACGGAAGGACCAAAGAAAACTGTGAAGATAGTTTGAGATGCAATATGCGAGAAAAATGTGCGTACAGTTTTAAACTATCAAGGATGAAATAGTGATGAAAACTGTGGACATAGTTTTTATAGAAATTGTCGAGAGGAGCTCAAAGTTTCAGACCAACACAGTATCACGCCAAAGGAAACACTTGAAAAGCAATGAGCCAAGCAGTCATAAAGAGCATTTAAGACTCAATGATACGGAACAAAGATACACACAGTTATGACTGCAGTACAACGTTTGTTCTGAAAACTGACTGGAACTCAATTTTCTGTTTTGGGAAAACTCAGTTTTATGCTCAGTAAGTTTAGGATTAAGTTTCAAGTATACGCTTCAATACTTAGCCAAGTATTGAAGGTTTCAAATAAACAAGTAAACTTAAAGAGCAGAAACTTAAATAAGCAGTAAAGAACACAATATTATAGTGGTTCGGAATCAAAGTCCTACGTCCACTCTTCTGAACTTAATCGGGAATCCACTAAGTCACATATTACAAGCCTTCTCACGATCTATGGTTAGTGATATGTGTGTAAAATGACCTATATTTCGATGTGTGAGCATGCATGTTTGCGTTCATTTTACCCTCATATCATATGTTTTCGTTGTTCTTTCGTCGTGTTTTTGTGTTTTGAATGTTGTAGGATAGGTTTTGAGCATATTATAGCACTTTTGGATGAGTTTTGGAGGCAAATCGTCCGAGCCAAAGGTTAAAAGGAAGTTGGATCGACTGAGCGGAGCAAAGGAGTGAAGAAACCGGATTTCAGAGGAAATTCTCGGCCGAGCCAAGGCAGGCTCGACCGAGCCACTGGACAGAGGCTTGGCTCGGTCGACCCTGTAGTGCTCGGCCGACCCTGCTCTTCAGAGGGTTCGCTCGACCGAGCCATTTCGAGTTTTGTGGTCTGCAGTTTCCTGTTGGCTCGGGCGAGCCATTGGTGGCTCGGGCGATCCGAGGCCCTGTAAGCTCGTCTATAAAAGGGGGATTTTCACATTTTAAAAGAACTTTTGGTCAGATTTTCAATAACCGTCACGAGAGTTCTCTGCAGATTCATCTCCAAACCATTCTCCATCCATATTCAAGTAGATTCAAGCTAAATTCTTCCAATTTGGTGAGGATCTAGAAGGAAGGAAGGTAGATCAAGTCCAAGGAAGGCAATCAAAGGAGATATGGATTCTCTCATTTCTCTTATTGATTTGTACTCAATTCAAGGTATGAATAACTAAATTCAATTGTGAGTGTTGTAGAATGGATATTGTGATGAGTTGATATCAAATTTGCTTGTTTACTTTTCTTTGAGGGATTGAATTGCACTTGAGCCTATTCCTTATCTCTTAGGTGTAGGTAATAGCCAACCTTAGAGATAGTTGACGTGAACGCTGTAGCCAACACGCGGGCGGAATCATCGTGATAAGTGTAAATTCTTTCGATTTTAGTTCCAATCCCTGTGCGGGGCTAGGTCGTAGGGCGATAATTGACGGTCGACTGGGAGTGATCTAGGGGTTAATAACGAAGCTGTTTGCAATCCCTAGTTTCATCTACTGCTAGTTTTCCATAGCAAATGGCTAGCGAACGTAGGGTCGATTGCTCAACCTCCTAGGGATTAAAATTTGGTTTATAACATAGTTTGATTCAACTTGGAACAATAGAAATTCAATCAACACTCACTATCTTTTATTATTGAACTTGAGATTTTGATCTACCTAAGCAAGTTATTCAATTGTTTTGTCTTGTGAGGTTCAATTACATATTATGTTAATGATTTTTTGTTTATATGTTTGATTACATTCAATTTTGCCTAGTTAAACAAAAAACCAACGACTATGTTTTGCCTAGCTATTAAACCTTCAAACAAGTAAATAGTTTTCACTTGAGCGAATTGAAAAGTATTCGGATTGATAAAATTTAACGTGAAGATAGTGTTGCATTTCACCGTCGTAACATTTTTGGCACCGTTGTCGGGGAATCTTCTAGTAGGTCTTGTGATATTGTTGAAAGTTTGAAGGAGTGCTAGGTGTTTGAGAAAAAGCTTGTGTGAATATTGTTACTAACATTTGTATGTTAGTAGTTCTTGTTTGTGTAGTTGAATTGTTTGCTTTCTATTTTGTTTTGTTGATTTTTCCTAGGTAGTTTATGATCACTCGATCAAAGGCTAGGGAGTTTGAGGCAAGGAAAATTCAAAAAAGAAGAGGAAATATTCAAATTGATATTAAGATGGCTAACCATGGAGAGGACACGGTTAGGATTGAAGAGTTGGAGAGACAACTCGAGTTGATAAAGGCGATGTTAAATGAGAGGAATGGTCCTCGGAGACCATTACAAAACCTTTTTCGACCTCAAGGGGAACCGTTAATGGGAGGTTTTCGGTTAGGAGTAAATGTCACACAATTTGAGATAAAGCCACATTTGGTCCAAATGATACAAAACAACCAATTTGGGGGACACATAACCGAGGATCCAAATGTTCATATATCTCAATTTTTGGAGATTACAGATACTATAAAGATAACCAGGTGCCACAAGATCAAATACGGCTGTGGTTATTCTCATTCTCCTTGAGAGATGGAGCTAGGAATTGGTTCGAAGATTTGGAGAAATCGAATATTGCCACTTGGGAAGAGTTGAGAGAGAAGTTTCTATTCAAGTTTTTTCCGCCAAGTTTGACTTTGAAGAGAAGGGCTGATATCACATCGTTTGAGCAAAGATACGATGAGCCTCTTTATGAAGCTTGGGATCGGTTCCGAGAGCTTCTACGCAAGTGTCCAAGACATGGTTTCTCGGAGTCAACAAATTTGTCAGTTCTATGGGGGACTAAACTATGATACAAAAGTGACGATGGATGCTTCATCAGGTGGTGCATTTTTAGATCAAGAAGAGGAAGAAGCTTGGAAGACAATTGAGAAAATGGCCGAAAATAGTTTCCATTGGCCCAAGGAAAGGAAGGATTATCGATCGGTCAAATCGGTCAATGAGGCTAAGGAAAGTGAGGAATTTAAAGAGCAAATAGCAGCCATGCAAAGGAAGCTTGACGCTTTGTCTACTTCGGGGAATCGAAATGAGGAAATGATGGTGGTTCGACATGAAGAATCTTTCCCGGAAAGTGTAAATTTTGCTAATCAAAGGATGGGATACAATGGCTGTCCTCAATACAATCCACAGGGTAACATGTACTACCATCCGTCTAACCGGTTTCACCTAAATCTCTCCTATGCAAACCCGAACAATGCTCTTAATCCGCCGTTAGAACTTGCAGGGGGAGGTAGTAGCCAAGGGGGGTATGCTGGAGGAAATAGTAGATATGCTACCCAAGAGCCTAGGAGGAATCAAAATGACGAAATAGACAAGAGATTTGAGAAGTACGATGGCATGTTCGCCGAGATTCAACTTCAAATTTCCTCTATTGCTAAGCAATTGAGCGGGAAGCATCAAGCTGGGAAATTCCCAAGTGATACCGAGGAAGTGCAAAAGAAAGGTTGTAATATGGTCGAAGGTAAAAGCAAGATGTAGGAAAGATTGGAAGCAATGACTCCTAAAATTGAGATAGTGGAAAGTGAAGAAGAATTGAATTTGGTTGTTGAAGAAGAAAATGAGATCGAAGTAGAAAAGGTGGAAGAAAGGAATGATGAGCAAACCGGAAATGTCAATTTCTTTGATTATGTACGGAAGGGAGATATTGAAATGCCGCTTTCGGAGGAAATTGAGCGAGTGCCGATGTTGGATGAACTTGTTGGAGTGGAAATGTTCTCGGATGATGAGTCACGTGGTGTGAGGAATTATGAACAAGAAAAGAAGAACATAGCTAGCAAGAAGGATGATCCGGGGGGCTTTGTGATTGGATGTGCAATTGGAGACATTAATGTCGGGAAAGCTTTGTGTAACTCCGGAGCTAGTGTAAATGTGATGTCGTGGGACTTGTACAAGGAGTTGAAGATTGGAGAACTCAAACCTACTAGTCAAGTCTTGCAAGTGGCGAATCATACTCTAATTTGCCCACGGGGGATGGTTGAAGATGTTCATGTGGAAGTTTTGACATTTACATTTCCGGGGGATTTCCTTGTGGTGGACATGAAGAGTAAGGACATCATTCAACTGATTTTTGGAAGACCATTTTTGCACACGGCAAATGCATTATTCGACATGAAACATCACTTTTCGATGTTGTGGAAAGGAAGTGGTGTTCTCTTTACCTCCGAAGAATGTGAATGAAAGTGAGGTGGAGAAAGCCGAGAAAAAGAAAAGAATGAAGGATGTGCTTGATCCGGGCTTAAATATTATGGGCAAGGAAAGTGAAGATAATGAGGATCCGGGGGATGAAGAGGAGCTGGATCAAACTCGAATGAAGAAGGCTCGTGTGGATACAGATCCACCTCAAAGTGCAAGAAGGAAGCTTTTCTTTCCAGAGGAGCATGTTTTTATTAACCGAGGTATGAGTTCTGGATCAACACCCTTTGACCACAATTGATTGAGAGGTAAGTTCGTCGAGCTATCGACGTTAAAAAAGCGCTTGTTGGGAGGCAACCCAACGGATTTACAGTTTTTTTTATGTTTTGAATAAATGTTGGTTAATTGTTTTTGGTAGTTTAATGTTGTGTGATTTTGTTGAAGGATTCTTAATTGTTTGTGGTACTACAAGTTTGATTGGCATTGTGAGTGAAGGTTGGAAATGTTGGAGACAATGTGACCGAATTGATGTCGAAAAGAGGGTGAAAAAAGTCGAGAACAGGGGGAGCTCGGCCGAGCTGGATCAAAGCAGGGGGACAGAGCCCTCGCTCGGCCGAGCCCCATCGTGCCAGACCTAGTTCGCGAGACAGACCCTTCGCTCGGCCAAGCCATCTGATGCTCGGCCGAGTCACGCGCAAGTTTATAAGTTCGGTCGAGCAATTGCTCGACCCATATGCATCTCGGTCAAAATTTCTCTTCTCCAAACTTCTCTAACCCCTTATTGCTTTGAATTATTCTTATCTCACCCTTCAATTTCTATTATGGCTAGCAAACGAGCACGGAGTGAGGGCTCTTCTTCAAGCGGACGCCCCAAAGGATTTGATGATGAGGAGTTTGCCAAATACAAGAAATTGGCAAAGCGACAAGTTGTTGGCACCAAGTATTTGTGCCGGGAGATGTTGAGTGCAATGAAATTAAAGGAAGATGTATGGAGTCTACTCAAAGGCATTGGGTGGAAGAAGTTGCTCAAGGAAAATTGGCCTGGATATATGGATTTGTCAAGGGCGTTCTTGGCTTCAGTCACTGTCATGAAAGGAGCAGGGGAAATCCCATTATCTATGAAGTTCAAAATCCGAGGTAAAGAGTATTTCTTTCAACGTGCTCAAGTTGATGAGATTTATGGGTGTGATCCTGAATCTGTTTTTGTGCATGAGAATGTTAAATTGGGGGATTCCTTCTAGCCAGAATTTTAATATTAAGAATTGTCGTGCCACTGCAATTAGGAATCCCGTCATTCGTTATATTCATAAATTTCTTGGTGGTTCAGTCTGTGGGAGGTATGAGTCGAGCAACGCTATTACTTCTGAATTAAGTATACTTTACACTTTGATGCATGGGATCAAGTTTTCTTTTAGGGCAATGTTAATGGATGCCTGGAGTCGGGCTGCTAATGCCCGTACTCTGTCTTTCTATTGTGGAATGTTTACTCCTATTTTTGAGAAAATTAATGTGGAGTTAATGGGTAGTTTTGCTCCTGCTGTGTTGTTGGATTCTAATTCTTTATTGGCTGGACGATTTGTGGTCCCTAGGCATCGAGGCATGATTTTTTATAAGTTTGGGAATCTTGCTATGAAAATGCCACGGCCGGAGTGGACAACAGTGTCGGATCTGTGTGATAGATCCAACTGGTTGCTGGCTACCGATGAGCATAAGGATGTGGTTGGAGTATTGTCTACTGATGGATATTTCACTAGTCTCCGTCATCTTTCAGAGGACGAGCAAAGGCAATTGCAGGACGCTGGCCCAAACAACCGAGCTCCTTCACAGCCCCAGCGGACTTCAGCTACAGAGTGGCAGCAGCAGATGATGTCCATGCTCACTAGGACTGTTGATACAGTTGATTCTTTGTCTTCTTCTTTGCAGGGTTTGGATATGAGGTTTAATTCTATACATGATGATTTTGCTACTTTCCGGGAGGGTTACATGGTGGATCAAGTAACCATTGCATCGAGGTTCGATGGTATTGACCGGAATGTGGAGATCCTGCAGGGAGATGTTTGTGAGCTTCATCGCTGAGTGCCAATTCCGTATTCTTGCCGTCCTCATCAACCACCAGCAGATCAAGGGGAGTGAGAGCGCACCGTTTACCTTTTTACAAACTTAGTCTAACTTGACTAAGTTTGGGGGGATTGGTCGGTATCCGGTGCTCTACTCTGGTTCACTCTTCTCTCTCTATCCTTATCTTTATCTCAGTTTAGCCTAGTTTAGTTGGAATTGAATTTGAATAATTTGGTAATTCGATTTGGTTGTATAACAATATTGACTTACTTTCACTTTGGATTTTACTTTGGATATTTGAATATGGATGATGTTTCGATGTTTGAATGTTTATTGAATGGGTTTGTTGATGATTATTAGCGAGCTTGTTTGAGATTGAATTATTTCTATTTGGTTTGGTTTGTGGAATGCTTAATGGTTTTGTTTGAATGGTGGAGCTTGTGGATATTACCTATTTTGGTTGATGATTGGTTTGTGGAAGTTGGTGGAAATAAGAACTTAATTGGCTTGATTATGCTCAATAGTTTGGTGGTGCTTTTGTTGATTTGTAGTAGGTACAAATAAGGCAAGGAGAGCGGTTTGATCGTGTGTGCCGATGGGTAACGCTTTCTATCGTTCCTTCTACCAATTAGATGCATTATAATGTTTTATGGCTTGTAGAATGTGGATAGGATGTTGTGTGCTTGTGTGTGTGTGATCAACCCAAACAAGAGCTTGAGATTTGAATCATAATTTACTTAGGGAGCTTGATATCTACTTTGACCAATGATAGAGCGGAATCTAGTTGTCGAGGCATGCTTTAGTTGAACTTTTGAATTGCCGAGTTTTGTGTGTGGTTAATGCTTAGGACTTGACAAAAAGCCGTGACATTTGAGCTTTGATATTGTCATATCTTTATCTTTTGTGAGTGGCAAGATTGAGAGCACAAGATCTAGAACTTGAATAAATTCTTTATCTATATGGCATGAGTTTGGTAACTAAAAAATGATATTATGCCATCGATTCTTAGTCCTACCTTTCACTCCGGGAGGATAAGGTGATTGAGAACATTATTTTTGCCTTTCATATCTTTGACCCCGTGATTGAGCTTAATGGTGGTATTTTCTTGGAAAATATTAGGACAAAACTTGGGGGGAATGAGTGTATGAGGGTGAATACGGAGATGAGAGTTGGGTCGGGAATTGTTTCTTATCGATGAATTGTAATTGTTGAGGCAATTGTGTTATGAAGTTAAGGATTGATGTGAATCCTAGAAAATGGGCACCAACAAAAAATTTGGGTGCTTAAAAAAGAAAGAAAAAAAAGAGAGAGGAAAAATAAAAAGAGAAAAGCACCATGAATGAATGAAAGATAGTGTTAGAAAAAGAAAGAAGAAGAAAAGGAAGTGAGAAAAGAAAGAAAGAAAAAGAAAAAAAAGGAGAGAAAGAAATGTTGTGAATAAGAAGCCTCGGGTTAGAAGTGGATGAAGAAAATAAGTTTGGGGGTTTTGGGAAATTGAGGAGAGAAAGAAATGTTGTGAATAAGACCTTCTTGATTTTAGGAGCCAACTCGTTGTAGTATAGTGGTGAAAATTGTTTCAAGCCTATGGAAATTGTGCTCAATATTTTGTGAATGAGTAAAATTTCATCGAACCCTAAACACGTAAGGGAGTGCTTTCATTTCTTTATCCAACATTGATGAGTGGTTCGAGTCGTTAGTATTAACTGTGTCACAAAGTTAGGTGATAATCTCGATTGATTAGAGCATGCCAAGATAATTAAGATGAACTATGAGGTTGTTTGATGAGGCTTATTGATTGTTTTACTTTGTTTTGATTGAGGACAATCAAAGGTTCAAGTTTGGGGGATTATGATATGTGTGTAAAATGACCTATATTTCGATGTGTGAGCATGCATGTTTGCGTTCATTTTACCCTCATATCATATGTTTTCGTTGTTCTTTCATCGTGTTTTCGTGTATTTGTGTTTTGAATGTTGTAGGATAGGTTTTGAGCATATTACAGCACTTTTGGATGAGTTTTGGAGGTAAATGTTCCGAGCCAAAGGTTAAAAGGAAGTTGGATCGACCGAGCGGAGCAAAGGAGTGAAGAAACTGGATTTTAGAGGAAATTCTCAGCCGAGCCAAGGCAGGCTTGACCGAGCCACTGGACAGAGGCTCGGCCGAGCCAAGCCTGGCTTGGTTGAGCCATTTTAGATTTCGTGGTTTGCGGTTACCTGTTGGCTCGGGCGATCCGAGGCCCTGTAAGCTCGTCTATAAAAAGGGGATTTTTGCATTTGAAATGAACTTTTGGTCAGATTTTCAATAACCGTCATGAGAGTTCTCTCCAGATTCATCTCCAAACCATTCTCCATCCATATTCAAGTAGATTCAAGCTAAATTCTTCCAATTTGGTGAGGATCTAGAAGGAAGGAAGGTAGATCATGTCCAAGGAAGGCATTCAAAGGAGATCATACTTAGACCTTGATATTTTGTAATGGATTCTCTCATTTCTCTTATTGATTTCTACTCAATTCAAGGTATGAAGAACTAAATTCAATTGTGAGTGTTGTAGAATGGATATTGTGATTGGTTGATATCACATTTGCTTGCTTACTTTCCTTTGAGGGATTGAATTGCACTTGAGCTTATTGCTTATCTCTTAGGTGTAGGTAATAGCCAACCTTAGAGGTAATTGACGTGAACGCTGCAACCAACACGCGGGCGGAATCGTCGTGATAAGTGTAAATTCTTACGATTTTAGTTCCAATCCCTGTCCGGGGCTAGGTCGTAGGGCGATAATTGACGGTCGATTGTGAGTGATCTAGTGGTTAATAACGTAGCTGTTTGCAATTCCTAGTTTCATCTACCGCTAGTTTTCCGTAGCAAGTAGCTAGCGAACGTATGGTTGATTGCTCAACCTCCTAGGGATTAAAATTCGGTTTACAACATAGTTTGATTCAACTTGGAACAATAGAAATTCAATCTACACTCACTATCTTCTTATTGTTGAACTTGAGATTTTGATCTACCTAAGCAAGTTATTCAATTGTTTTGTCTTGTGAGGTTCAATTACATATTATGTTAATGATTTGTTGCTTATATGTTTGATTACATTCAATTTAGCCTAGTTAAACAAAAAACCAACGACTATGTTTTGCCTAGCTATTAAACCTTCAAACAAGTAAATAGTTTCACTTGAGCGAATTGAAAAGTACTCGGATTGATAAAATTTAACGTGAAGATAGTGTTGCATTTCACCGTCGTCAGTTAGCCCGTCGAAAACCTCCGTCCTTTGGTCTGCTAACGTCACTTGCCCATAAACTCCTTGTAGTCTGCTTCTTCTTCGGTCTGCTAACATCAATCTGGATGGTTGGATGTTTACTATTCTTCCTAGAACTAAGGTAGTTAGCAATCGCCCATGATAATCAGAATCCCAGAGTAGGAAACTGACTGTTGTGATTATTACTTGAAAAATAGTAATCACCAAGAAATAGATTAAGCTTAGAGAGCTTCAGCCTCGTGCACTTAGACAGATGCATGGAAGGAATAACTTAAGTCAGAAAACTTAAGTCTCGTGTTGAGATAATGCAAGAAATATGAACAAAGACAACAATAAACGTAATCGAAAGATAAAGAATACTTAAAGCAAGGTAAAATCGTAATTCCTTTGATAAATGCAGGTACAAGGTGCATAGAAAAGGAAGAACATAATTACAGCTAAGCCAAAAATAAGCGTTATGAATAGAGATTGCTAGATAGCCAAAATGGCATTAACTACCCCTATTTATAGTTCATAGGCGAGCCAAGTACAAATGATAAACCATAGCCGCTAGGTTTTCCTAAGGTTTGGGAGCCATTGGAACCATTTCTGGGAAAGTAGGGGTTGGTACAACTGTCCGCGCCTTCCTAGGAGCTACCAAGGCATATCCGTAAGTTGATCCCTCCAGGGTCCTAATTGCGCACCTACTTCGATGACCTGCTCGTGAGAGGTGCGCGAGATGTCATCCCGAGTGAGGTGCTGAGGTGCATGGCTCTCTTGACTAGCCTTAGCTGCATTATGCGTGCCTTGATGCGCCTGTTAGACATACCTTGTAAGCTTTAAATGCAAGTTGTACATGCGCAGGTGCTCTCAACTTCGTATCTTTCACCTAGGCTGGGAGCAAGGTGCTAGCTCATTCAAATCGGGTTAGGGCAGGTGCATTAGGCTACGGCCCCAACAATAGCTGCTTCGGCTCTGGGGTGTACCTGTAGTAGAAAATAGAGTCAAAAAATCAATTCGTTAGATTAACCTCAGAGGGTTGTTTTATGGTCGTTAGATATGTATGAAGTTCTAGATGTCGAGTTCTTACATCAGGAAGGCTTGAGTTATGATAGGCGTGGGTCCTGATGAAACTATCTAATCTATGTTAGCAGCCTATTTAAGGAGCCCGCGCAGGTAGGCCTTGGCAACCTCCGAGAAGATGGCTCGAGTGCGCAGTCGTGGGTCCGGTAACCACGATGTTCATTAGCAGGTGTCTCATCTGGGCAGCCCCTGGTAGGAGTCTGGCGCTCCTTAATCTAGCACTGTATTTCCCAATTAGGATTATCGGGAGTTTGTGACTCTCCTTACGACTTGATACGTCACTCGTTTGATGAGGCCTCGTCGTTATTTTACTCATCCCACCGGGGGTTGGAGGCCCGGCGGATTTACTTGGACCCAAGGTCTCTTTAAAGGTTCCTTTGGATACCATTTATAAGTTTTTTTAGGTGCAACCCCTGTCGTATTTGGCTGCCTGAGCCCTTTAGGCGTGTGAGTGGTTACCTTCATCCCGATTTGTGCACCTTGGGGTGGCAGCGTGGAATGGATATAATTTTATCTAGGTGCGTAGCCACCGGAAAGTTGATAGGTAGTTAGGGTGCGTGAGCTCTAGGGTGCGCATCAAGCTTTTTGCGTTGGATATGCGGTGGCAATTTCGTGAATAACCGACAACGAAGGGCAGTTATGAGGGGGCAGTTGAAGGATCGTGACACTATTCATCTGCATTCCCAAATGTAAACACGCCATTTCCTATCACGTCGCCCACTTCCCTTCATTTCACCGATTCTCCCTCTTCCTCACGATCTGTTTTCTACTCCTCCTTCCTTTCGGCGACCATTGCTTCTCCTCGGACTCGGTGGGCGTGCCTCGAACAGGTTACTTGCGGCATTGTGAGGGTTTGACGCGCCTCTAGAAGTTCACCCTCTAAAGACCGATCAAAGAATAAATTGTCAACCCGATTCCTTCTCCGTTTCGCCTATTAGAGTACTAAAGTACCGAGTGAAGTTGTGTAGCTAGGTAAATTTCAAATCGTTGAGTAATGTCTAAAATCCTAAGAAAGCAATGTAAATCTAACTAACCAAACAATACAAATCATCATCATTTCATCTACAACTCACACAATCAATTTCCAATCACCGGTAAATCAAGACAACAAAG
>JAPKLW010000908.1:27451-44773 GCA_026898455.1 Plectranthus barbatus | reverse complement strand
GCTCAAAACTGAACCTACACACATGAAACACACAAAACACGAAAACCAAACCAAAACACAACCAATCATGAAGAAAAACCTATGATACGAGCGTAAAATAACCAAAACAAGCACGCAAACACACCAAAATATAGGTCAATTTACGCACGTATCAGGGTTCCATTGTGCTTCTCCCGTACGGTATTGCTCTCCTCCTTCTTCATTTTACATTTTTGAGAGTATATTGTAGATCTAGGGCTTATTTACCCTTTTCTTCGTTTTCGTGGGTAATGCCTTGTTCATCTAGGGGGTAGACTTGGGGGTAGTTTCTCTTCCTTTTTTATTTTTAGTTTATCACTATGGTTTCCTCCCCTCTTTGGACACCTACACAGTCGGGTTCTCCTACGGGCGAATCGATAGGGGATTTTGTTTCTTCTCGCCTTGTCTTGGGGCTAGTCGAGCCACAAGACCCTGCACAGGGGATGGCCGACACTCCCATTCAATTTTATCCTCCTCAGACTCCGTGGTGGAGTGTACCCCGATGAGGGTATTGGACGATGTCTCTTACACCATGGAGGAGCAGCTCCAAGACTCTTTGGCTAAGGTAATATGCTCCAAGGTGAACCATCTGATTCCCCTACGGGATCAAAGGTGCAACCGGCCACCTCCTTGATATGCTTCTTTCTACCTGCACGTGGTAGATAAGGGTGTTGGCTTCCCAGTCCACCCTTTCTTCTGTAGCGTGCTCCGTTCTTGGGGAGTTTCACCCTTTCAGTTGTCTCCCGTAAGTTGGTGTCACTTGGTAAGGACTTTTCTCACGTTCTTTGATCTAGGGTTAGGACTTCCTAATCTCAGAGAGTAGCATCACATCAATCATTGGAACTGTTTCGAGAAGGGGTATTACTACATTACTAGGTTGCCGGGGGGTAGGTCGTCGGTAGTGTCAGGTTCACCTAGGAATTCCACGAAATGGCAAGACAACTTCTTCTTTCTTGAGTTGAACCCAATAGCTCCGGAGTTCCTTACTTCTGGTGGAAAAGAAAAGAGTAGGTGCTCTCATTTACATGTTGATTTCACTTTCTTTTTCTTACCTTGTTTAAAGTGGGTGGTCTGTGATTTGCAGAAATTCCAAGGATTGATCTGATGTTGGAGGAAATTGCATGGTTGGACTTTGTTTACCTAGAGGGCGAGAGGAATTGAGATGCAGTCTTCGTAGGGTGCAGTGTTGTGTTATTATGGATTCCATTAGGTAACCAGACGGGAGAATGATTGTGCTTCCTGAGGACTATTGTTGCGAACTCATGGACCCAGCTGCCATTGCTCACATGATGACTTCGAATAAGAGGGCGAGGGAGAAGTCCTTGAAAGCTCATGAAGATACTTCTTCGTCCAAGAAGGTGGGTGGCACCTCTGCAATGCCGGCCTCCAAGGTGCATGATGATAGTTGAGGTGTGGATGCGGGCCGTTAGGGTGCAAATCACCAGGGTGCAGGCAGCCGCCAAGGTGCCGGGAGTCAGCCTACTTAGCACAACTCCTCCAGGAGCCACGATGATCTTTCCTCTCATAAGACAGGCTCTTCCAGGCATGGTTCGGGGAGGAGTATTCTGGCTGGGGCAGGAGGTTATCATGGAGGTTGCGGCTTCGGGATGGTGCAGGTTCTGTGCTAGGCAAGGTAGCTGGGGTGCCCGAGCCGCAGGGTAGGGATCCCGCTCCTATGCCACCACCGAGCTCAACCCAAGCTTCTGAGGAGAGGGCCGCTGAGGTGAAGGCCTTCTGTGGTAAGGTGCAGAGGCTTCTTCTTGAATCTGCACCTCTCGAAGAGGGTGATGTGGACCTTGCACACTAGGCCTTAGATGTGGAGCATAGGTTCTTGTAGGTAGGTATTTGTTTATTTGAGATTGATTGCACCTGGAACACTCTTGACTGGGCACTCTTTCTTCCAAGTGAGTATGGACGTCATCACCTTTCACAAGGACCTAGTGATAAAGGTGGATCATCTGGGCACCGAGCTGCGGAAGGCAAGGCCCGACTTGACCAGTGAGAAGGGGTGTCGAGCCGATTTGGCCGATAGGGTGAAGACTCTTGAGTCTGAGTTGTGCAAGGCTGACACCAACCTGGCGCGCTCTCCGGACAAACTTGCAGAGTTGCAAGGGAGGCTCGCACACCTCGAGAAGGAAGCTGAGGTGGCCTCTCGAAAGGCGGATGAGGCGGACTCTCTTAGGAAAAGGTTGTAGGTGCAACACGAGATTTATGAGAAGGAGGTTGCAGCCTTTGAGGAGAGAGTTGCGCGCATGCGAGTGGGCGAAGGTTTGGACAACGAGCAGGTCATCATCCACCCGAACTTTAGAGAGACATTCGATGTAAGCATTATGTTTATTCACTTTCCTTTCATTTTTGCTTCCTTCACCTTGACCTCTTTCTTTTATCTTTCAACTAATGGTGGAGGAGGCCACTCGCATCACCGAGTCCAAGGTGGCTGCGCAGATGGTATTCCAGATACCTTCCGCACCTGCTACAGCTGCTCTGCAGGTATCTCCTAAGGTCCTCAACGCAGCTGATGTTCAACCACCTCCCCCAAAGCTACATGTCGCGCACGTTGACACCTTGTCAGGTGGTTGCGTGGATGTGGTACCTCCTTTGTAAATGCCTGGGGGTGATGGCTTCATACAGGGACCTGGTAACTTGCCTCAGCCTGTGCTTCCTGCAAGCCCCAGTGCTTCTTCCGCCGTGGATCAGCTTGTAGCTGCTGATCCCGTCGCCCCTGGGTCCGACGTTGCCGACTCTGCACTGTAGCCCTCCGGGAACCCGTCCTGATGTTTTTAATGCTTGTTCTAAACAATTTACTTTTCTGCACGAATATTTTTAAAATTTTTCTCCTCAACAAATTTAAATTTCTGCAATGTCTTTTTTGATGGGGGCTAATGCCCCCCCTTTTTGATCGTACGAAGCGCTTTTTATATTGCATCTTGTGCCTTTTATCCTGTTTTATTTCCATACATGTTGGCATGTCGGGTGATGTTTTTTGTTTCTTGAATCGATGGTCTTGTGGGTGACATTAGCTATTAGAAAGCGTACGTAGGTTTGAGAGGGAGAAGTACCCTTTCATTGTGTTGATGGCTTTGTTTTTTACATACGTGGTTTAGTAATCCATCGTTAATATCCTATCATGGCAAGAGTGTGGGCGATTCCATAGGCATCGCCCCTCCAATGCTTAAGTCAGTAAAAGCTTGATCTAGTAAAGTAAAACAAAGAATACGAAGTATGTAAAGGGTAGAAATAGCATTTCTGGTAGTCGTAGATACGTGAGGCTTCATGCGCCTTATGCATATCTGCTTTATTGAAATAAGAACACGTTGTGGGTGGGCGATGCTTTGGGCATCTCCCTTCCGACGCTCAAATTATTATGATTGTGACAGAAATGAATTAACCAATATAATGACAGAGCTAGTTAGAGAGAATCGTATCTGAAGTGCCAAGGTGCTAGAATGGCACCTATAGGTAGTATTTCTTGATGTGCTTGATGTTCCAAGAGTTTGCGATTTCACTTCCGTCCATTGTGATCAGACTATACGCACCTCGACCGATCACTTTTGAAATAAGGTAAGGTCCTTCCCACGTAGGTACGAACATTCCTCGACTTCGGTCTTTTTGTATTGTTGAAAACTTTTCAAAGCACCAGGTGATGACACTAAAAAGTCATACGAATTCTCAATGCAATGCAAGAATAAAATATCAATCCGAGTACTTCTTCCTTCGCCACTAGAGTATCGGGATACTATTGCAAAGTCTAATAGCTAGGCAACAAACAATCATTGAGTAATTTCTATCAATCTAGGCATTCAAATTAAACCTAAGCTAACAACATATACAAAGCAATGAATTAAACCAACAATCATCATCTTTTAATCTCAAGACAATCACTTCAATTTCCTCCACAAATTGGTAGAACAAGACAAACAAACACTTAATCGAGAAAGTTAGGATGTTGAAATGAATTTAGTTGTTATCCAATTAAGATGAGCATTGATTCAAACACATTTTAATCCCTCAAGAGATGATCAATTCACTTTAATCTAGCCAATTCCCTTTGTACCAGCAAATCGATCGTTGATGAAATTAGGAATCTCAAACCGCTACGTTATCGACCCCTAAATCACTCTTAAAGGCACGTAAATTCTAGACCTATGCACTTCCTCCGCACATGGAGTGGATCGAGATACATATAAAGACATGCTATTCGCGACACACCAATTCGCGTATTAGCTGCAATTTTAGAGTCAATTATCAAAATGATTGGTTGTTACCTACATCAATTTGAATAAGAATTAGCTCTAGTATGCTTTAATCTTAAAGAGGGAAGTAAACATACAATTATCCAACCTAATCTTCACACAACCTTGTTCAAATCAAAATCCAAATGGAATTAGAACAACATACCTGTCAATTGTCTCAATACAAAGTAAAATTGAAATAGATCCATTACAAATGATTGGTAGTAAATGATTTCTTACCCCAGTTGGATTTGCTTGTTCTTGATCTACCCCTCTAGTCTTCAATCCTTCACCAAGTTGTAGTGGATTAACTCTCGGATACCTTGAATTGGTGTTAGAGAAGGTTGGGATCTGGAATTTAGGAGAGAAAATATCTAAATTTTGCCTAAAGTTGTCAAAAGTGCGAAGAAGTCCCTTCAATTTTCGAATTCCCAACTTTTATATTGAGTTGGCAGCGCCCCAGATCGCCATGTCTGAATTCGGATCGCCCGAGATGGTCAAAAACTGAATTACCGCCAAAACAGCCCATTCAGGATGGGCCCGTCTGGATCAGGATCAACCGCTATTTGGCTCTGAAATGGTCAGATCGGTTGATCATAGCAGGGATCGACCGATCCTTGCTTTGGAGTACCAAGATCGATCAATCAAAAAATGGATCGGTTGAAATTCTTCTCTGAAATTCCCTGCTGCTCCTCTGCTCATCCTAGTCGATCCTCACAACACTTGCAACTCCGATCGATCGATTTTCCACCAAAACTTAGCCAAAAATGATGAATTATGCTCCAAACCTATCCTACACAATCCAAACCACACAAAACACAAAAACACAACAAAAACAAGCAAAAAGCATATGATATGGGAGTAAAAAGGACAAAAACATGCATGCAGAAACATGGAAATAGAGGTCATTTTATGCACATATCATAATCCCCCAAACTTAAACCTTTGATTGTCCTCAATCAATACAAAGTAAAGCAATCATTCTACCTCGTGCAATACCTCATAGTTCATCTCGTTTATCTTAGCATGCCCTAGTCAAACGAGATTATCACCTAACTTCGTGACATGGTTAATTCTAAGGACTCTAACCACTCATCAAATATGGATAAAAGAAATAAAATACACTCTCTCACGTATTTAGGGACAATTCACACTAGCACAAGATATCGAGCTCGATTTCCATAGGTTTGCATCCATTCTCACCACTATACTACAATGAGCTAGCTCCTAGAATCAAGAAGGTCTTCGCTTTGGTTATAACGTGGTTAACTAAAAGATACGTTATTTTGGGCCAAAGTAGCTAAACTTCTCAAATTACCAAGAACCCCCACATCGTCATCATAAATCCACTAATTCCCGAGGCTTATTCCATTCTCAAATCTTTCTTTCTTTTTTTCTTTCTTTTCCTTCTTCATTTTTTTCTTTCCTCTCTTTTTTTTTTCATTGACACCATCAATCATTTTTTTGTGGGTGCATATTTTTTAAAGACTTGCACCATTCATTTGCCAACAATTATTTTTTGTAGGTGCCCATTTTTCTAGGATTTGCACCAATCCTCTTTTATTGTCTTTCTTTTCATGCCTCAACAAATGACATACCAAATACCAAACAATTCCCAACCCAAACTCACAACAACGTATTCACCCTCATACTCTCATTCCCCCCCAAACTTTGTCCTAATAATATGAAAGAAAATTCTCCAATAAAGCTCAATCACGGGGTCAAATATATGAAAGGCAAACAATGATCAAAGTAAACACCTTATACTCCTGATGTGTAAGGTAAGACTAGGAACCGATGGCCTGATATCTTTTTCTAGCCACATACTTGTAGGATTTGAGTCTACAATAGACAACACGAATTGCCACTTTAATTAACTTGCCAAGGATCGTTCTTAGGATATCAAAAATAAATATGAATTAAATAAATCAGGCGAACCTAGGCATGCTCCTACAAACTTAATTGCAATAGATGGATTTTGGAATACCTCAACTCCTGCGGATTGAATACGGTGGTAGATCGTTGATGGTGTTCCTACAGATTTGATCTTCTGATCTGTTCCCTTGCTCGATCCAAAAATCCTGTGAGGATGCGCTACTGGATCTTCAACCGCCCACTATCTCTCAATCTCTCTAGGGTTTCTGATTTGAGACTTCAAAACCTATGTGGGAAAATGAGAGATTTATCTATTTATACAGATCTGGAGAATGGGCTATTAGGGTTTAATAAACCCTAATTGGCTCTGAGCAATTTTGGGCCAGACCAGGGATCAAATGCAAATAATAAAGTGGGCCTCCTATTAATTAATTCACTGTTCAACCCAGAACATAATTAATTAATAAACATTAATTCATGCCACCAGAGAATTAATGCTGACCTACCCCTTTATTACTACGTTATTAGGAATGAGTTGCATTGACTTGGTTAATATTTAAGTTTTCAGACATTTATTGATTAATTCAACGTATGACAATTAGTTGTAATTAATTAATCTCTTATTATTCTTGAGTAGTACCACTCAACCCTTATCGCTTATGCTTGAATCAATGATTCAGCCTGCAGGACTTAGCATAACAAACCTCGTGAGCTTCCCATGGAATGTCACCATCCTGAGATGGATATTGTTATCTAAATCCAGCCTGAGGAAACCCAACACAAACTGCCATCACCCAAGATGCAGATATATGAGTACATGTAAGACTCTCCACCATAGTAAGTCAAAGTGACAGTCAACCCATGTGTGCCTCTCAACTTTCAATAGAATTTAGATCCGACCAAGTTACCGAGATCTTTACTCATTCGTATGTCAAGTAGAATGGTTCATCTCACTATTGATCCTAAAAATACATTGAGATGTACCGGTCACACAAAGTAGTCAAGATAAACCACTTATGGACTTGTGTGCCGCAGCCTAAACCGACAGCCAAACCAGAAACTGTCTCAGTTGTGAAAACTATTTACATCTCGCTAGGTTGAATGATCTATACGATCTTCTGTGATATCTTACACACCGTATGATCTCCCTATCGATGAGATAACTGGATGTGTTTGTTCGCATCGTATGATTGTTAATTCAGACAGGAGTTGTTTATTGCAAGTCTTTAATGATTACCAGTATATCAAACATATAGTTTTCCAATATACCAATCATAATGCTTTTATGCATACGATTCCAACAATCTCCCACATATACTCAAAGCATTATACCATTACTTTCCAAAGTATAACATGTGTCTATTCTAATCTAGCTATTACATTTGGTCACCAGGTGGCCGACATCTACCTCAGTCTTAGGCTACGAACATGACCCTCGTATGTCTTCTGTGGTAAGCCCTTTGTAAATGGATCCGCTAGATTATCCTTCGTGCCAATCTTCTCTATTAGCACATCGCCCCTTGCTACGATTTCTCGTATGATGTGGTACTTTCTCTCTATGTGCTTTGACGCCTTGCGAGTTCTTGATTCCTTAGAGTTTGCTACTACACCAGCATCATCACAATATACCGTGATAGTCTTGGGCAAACTCAGAACAATATCTAACTCTTGCAGGTAGTTCTAGAGCCATACTGCTTCTTCAAAAGCCTCTGAAGCTTACACATACTCAGCTTCCATGGTGGAGTCCGTGATACATTTCTATTTCGCACTCCTCCATGATACAACTCCACCTCCCAAGGTGAACACATAGCCCGAGGTCGATCTCTTCTCATCCTCATCCGCTTGGAAATCCAAATCCGTATAACCCACAGGGCACAAATTCTCACAGTGATAAATAAGATAATAGTCTTGATTTCTTTTCAGATACTTGAGAATATGTTTGACAGCAGTCCAGTGCGTCTGTCCAGGGTTAGATTGATAACTGGCCACCATGCCCACGTCATAACAGATATCTAGCCTTGTACATAGCATCGTATACATGAGACTTCCCACTGCCGAAGCATATGGTACTTTAGCCATCTCATCCTTCTCCTCTTCTGTTGCAGGGCATTGTGCCTTAGACAGAGGAACACCATGTTTGAAAGGTAGCAATCCTTTCTTGGCGTTTTGCATGCTAAAACGGGCAATCAAAGTATCAATATAAGCGGCCTGAGACAAGCTTAACATCATCTTCTTGCAATCACGCAAGACTTTAATCCGAAGGATGTATCCAGCATATCCAGCATCTCCTGGGTCCTTCATTTGAAACTGTTCGGATAACCATCTCTTTATGTCTGACAACACCTTCACATTTTTGCCGAATAGAAGAATGTCATCTACATAAAGTGCAAGGAATACCACGCTTCGACTGATGCATAATTAGTACACACAACTTTCGGTTTTGCTCTATGAAAATCCATAGGTTTTAATCACATCATCAAAACGTTTGTCCCATGACCGTGAAGCTTGTTTAAGTCCATACAAGGACTTCCTTAGCTTCCAGACAAGATGCTCATCACCATTCTTCACATAACCCTCTGGCTGCTGCATATAGATGTCACGACCTTCCTCAAGGTACCCGTTTAAAAATGCAGTTTTGACATCCATCTACTAGATCTCTAGGTCCATATATGCTGCTATGGATAGAAGAATTTGAATGGATTTTAGCTTGGCTACTGGTGAGAAGGTCTCGTCATATTCAATGCCCTCTTTTTGACTTTAACCCTTCACCACCAACCTTGCTTTAAAAGTCGTTATTTATCCTTTCGAACCTTACTTCCGTTTGTATTCCCCTTTGCAACATATGGTCCGTAAGCCATCTGGTAGCGCAGACTTCTGGTATACATCCATAGTGGTAACTGATTCAATTTCTGAATCCATGGCGTTATGCCATTTTTCCGCATCTTTGTCATTTACTACTTCATCATATGTCCATGGGTCGGTATCATGTAGTCCATCTTCTGGGATCAAGTCCGAAGACTCTCCCACGAACATATACTGCTCGGTTTGGAGAGGTACCCTCCCACTACGACGGAGCACTAGTACTGCATCAGCAGTTGGTGCAGTTACTTGTGACTCAAAGCCTTGCACTGGCGACCGTGCAGTTGGTTCCATACCTTCGAGAGGTACACTCAATCTACCACGGGGTTCTCCCAATGGAAGGGCATCATCCTCTCATATTTCTTGGAGAATGATATCACTTTTGAATTTGTGTTTTTTCACAAACTCATCCTCCAAGAATCTCGTGTTTTTGCTAACAACAATCTTCTGATCCTCAGGACAATAGAAATAGCCACCTTTCGTTTGTCTGGGGTATCCCACGAACCGCATTAGCTTGGATCTACCTTCTAACTTATTAGGTTCCTTTGACAAAACATATGCCGGACAAACCCACACTCTTATCTTTGACACACTGGGCTTTCTCCCATGTCAGAGTTCCGAGGGTGTTTTAGTAACTGACTTAGATGGTACCAGGTTCAGCACGTACGCCGCTGTTAGTAACACGTGGCCCCAAAACGAAACAGGCAAGTTCACATAACTCATCATGGATCTAACCATTTCATGAAGAGTCATATTTCTTCTTTCCGCCACACCATTCTGCTGAGGAGTGCACGGTGCGGTCCATTGGGATGTAATCCCATGCTCTCACAAAAACTGCAAGAGCTCATCACTGAGATACTCACAACCACGATCAGATCGTAATGACTTAATGGTCTTGTTTAACTTCTTCTCTACTTCCGCCTTGAATTCCTTGAATTTCTCAAAGTATTCAGACTTATAGAGAAGTAAGTAAACATACCCGTATCTCGAGTAATCATCAATAAAAGTGATGAAATACTTAAACCCTCCACGAGCTTGCGTTGACATCAGTCCACATAAATTAGAGTGGATCAATTCCAACACATCACTTGCTCGAGACTGACGTGCCTTGAAAGGCATGGTCGTCATCTTTCCCTCTATACAAGATTCACAAACTCGATGTGGAACTACCTGGATTGAATCCAAAGTTCCATCATCCACGAGTCTCTTGATCCTCTTTAGATTGATGTGACCTAGTCTCAGATGCTATATATATGTAAGATCCTCATCAGAAGATGAAAACTTTATCTTTTTGTGATTAAATAAGTTATATGCAGCATTCACGGATGATTCATGCGAACAAGTTATGATATAAAGAGAGTCTTTCTGTATCCCACGACAGATAACACCGTTATTGCCATTGATAGTAACATGACTATGAAAAATAACTGAAAATCCATCATTTATTAAACGGGAAATAGAAATAAGGTTCCACCGAAAATCCAACACATGCAAAACATCTCTTAAAATCAAAACATTGTTTTGAAAGCATGAAGTAACATCTCCAACTGCTACTGCAGACACACGAGCAACATTACCCATGGAGATCGTCACCTCGTCATCATTCAGCTGCCTTGTCGGCCTGAATCTCTGCAAAGTGTAACAAACATGATCAGTAGCTCCAGTATCCACTACCCACGAATGGGTAGAAATAGATGCTAAACATGTTACCGTTACAAATGCAAATGACGTACCTTGTCCAACCCGCTTGGGCAGACAATCCTTCTTCTAGTGACCAGTTTTGCCAAAACGGAAACACTTGCCCTTTTTCCTCGGTATCACAGTCTTCTTTTTCCTAGAACTTTTGCTTCCAGAGGCTATCATCTTGAATTTCTTTCCTATCACCCCTTTTGCACCTTTCGATGAAGCAGGGCGACTACCGGAAGAAACCAAGACTTCCTTTTAAGATTGCATGACTGATTCAGCTGCCATGATATCACTAAGTAAGTAATTAAGAGTGTACTCCTTTTTACTCATGACAACATTTAGTGTAAAGTTCTCAAAAGACTTCGGAAGCGAGTTGAGTATGATATCGACCTGGTCTTCCCTGTCAATACCTCCTCCATGCAACGTCAGTTCATCCATGAGGTGAGTCATGGAAACAACGTGCTCCCTCACTGAGCTACCATCAGTCATTTTACAACTCACAATTTCTCTCGTGAGCTTAAATCTGACAGCTCTATCCGATTCCCCATAAGTAACTGCGAGACTATCCATAATCTCAGCTGCTTTGTCATAGTGATGATGTTGTTGATGGAGCACCTTAGACATAGTGGTCATCATGTAGCACTTGACTACATTATTAGACTTGACCCACTTGTCATAGAGGTTCCGCTCCACATCAGTTGACTTATTAGTGGGGACAGCTGGACACGGAGTGTTAAGAACAAATTGATCTTCCTCTGCAACTAGGATATAATCCAAGTTGCGCTTCCATTCCAGAAAATTTGGACAAGTTAATTGATTTTGCGCCAAGATATTGATGACATTATTCATAGACATATCTGAAAACAATAATTGATTAAAGTAAGAACATACATGCAGAACATTGAAACAAATACTGCAGGCTCCTTTCGAAGACGTTTACAACAGACCACCTAACCAGATTGCTCTTTGAAGTTCCAGTCTTTAATTTCAATCCACGTCAGATATTCGCTGGCAAATGAAATTAATAATCGGAGATAAAACTAAGACCATATTCAATCTATCTGAGCAGGGACATCATTCATGAGTTAGTACTCAGGCAACACCTAAGCATTTGACCAATTCTAACTCCGGAAGTTAAAAAGACAATTTTTCATACGTACTAGACCCATGACGCATGCATCTTACAACCTTTGTTATCTCATTTAAAACAATCCTAGAAACTTATGAACAAATAAAGTAAGAAGGGTACGGTCGTGTAGACGTCTACTCACTTCACTGTCCACTTCTCACATGTTTAAATGTTTTATTTAGAAATCTCAGCTACTAGAACTTATGAACAAATAAAGTAAGCAGGCTACGGTCGTGTAGACGTTTACTCACTTCACTGCCCACTTCTAATAAGACACCGCATTGTGGAGGTCTTGTTGATTTTAATTATAAAATCTTGCTTAGTCTTTTTCTTTCAAAAGGTTCTTATGTGCACAGAGTTTTTATGATCCATAAATTATGTCACATCTAAAATTCCATCATATTTCCCAACATGATTCCGGAATTTATACACATAATTTAATACATAAAATAAAACACATAAAGCATGCTTTGAAACCCTAATGTGCAAACAATAAATCACATAAAGCTCGGGCCGCCTCCGGGCCGCCTAGCCCGTGACCAGAAACTCTAATGTGCAAACCCTAGCTGCTGCTAGGGTTGCAGCCGCCTCCCTTTGCAGCCAAATTGCCGCCGCCGATCTGTCCACGACCACCGCCACTGCACAGTCGCACCTGCTGCCTTCCTGGCGTGCGCCATCTTGCCGGCAGCCCTCCTGACCAGCAACGAAGCTACTGGGATGCATCACCGCGTGCGACAGCCACTACTGCTATCTGCACGCACGCTGCTGAGCACCGTCTGTCGTGTGCAACCACCGCATCGCCTTCCACTGCCATGCGCGCCTTCGCACGGCTCTTGCTCACCTACAGAGACCTGCACCGACCGGAGCCGGTACCACTGCACGCGCAAGGAGGAAGAGCCGCGACCTGCTGCTGTTGGGAAATTATCCCTAAAATATCCCTTAGGACTTGTTTGTAAAAGGTTTTTTTGGATCAAACCTTATTTAGTTGGTCGATAATTTGCCAAAATCTAGAGAGTCTAGCACACTTTGTAAAGTCCTGTATAGATTGAACATTGAGTTGTAATAGACTAGTGTGCTGAGAAGAATCCCTAGCAGACGCAAAGGAGATGACATCAGCATTCGACTTACAAACTGCTAGAGAAGCAAGCCAACAAAGGATCACTAGCAAATGGCGGAAAGCTCGCTAGACAGAATGCTAAGACGTTAGCATTCGGACCTTTCAACAATGAATATAGAATCGCAAACAACGGAAGTCAAAGGATCAAAAGGAATATACTCTCAGCAGATTCCAGCAAAGCAAAAGAATCAAATCTGAATCTGGACTGCGACTCTGTCAAAAAGCTCACGCAAAAGGATAAGACTTTCCCGAAATGGTTAGGAAAGTACAAGTCAAAAGGAAAAGCGAATGTCACAGACCAAACACTCTCGGATCAAGGAGCCATTGAGTCTAACGGATATGGAGATTCAAAGTTTGAATCTCCACCTATAAAAGACAGATCCGAAAGTGGAGAAAAAAACTACTGCTTCAATCACTACCGACATTCGCAAATCGCACAAGTGTGAGAATTCTTTAACAGAGCGAACCAGTGAAAAGTAGTCAGTTGAGAGCCACGTGAAAGCACATTCAAAAGCTCCCAACAACCAGAAGTGTCTCTCATTTGTTATACTGACACTTCATTGAAGTTATTCTTGATAGCAATCAAGAATAGTTCAATCATTGGGATTCCTTTCTTTTCAGAGAGAATCCAACAGTCGAACACCTGAAAAGGTTAAGACTCACACGGGCTGTAGCCACACATACAATTATTGAGTTCAGGGGCAAACTATAAAAGCCTCGATAGCGAAAGACAAGTTTTACGAAGGTGTGCCCTTGACTTGACCGGAGCTGCAAACGGAGAAGTTCAGATCAACGGAGGATAGCTGTTAAGGAGCCAGGCCGAAAGCTCACTGCCTACTTAACTGGAAAGGCAAATCCTTGTAATCTGTATACTTTTCTAGTGAAAATCTTAGCGTTTCGGCTAAGGAGTGGACGTAGATCATTTGGATCGAACCACTATAAAACTCTGTGTTCATTTACAGTTTTATTAGCTTACTATTCAAAGTTTGTTTTGAAACCTAGCAACAGAGTTGCTAGAGTATATCTGATGATAAACTTAAGATATAACTTGAACGAATTAACTTTGGAAATCAACGATAAGTGCAAGTGACATTAATCTATTCCGCTGCATTTCGTGTTAAGTTATCAACACGACGACTCTGATATTTCGGGACCAACAGCTGCTACGTGGACAACCTCCACCATGCACCACCGCGCGGGACTGCTGCTGCAGGGATCTGCCGTGTGCCGCCTGTGCACGACCGCTGCTTTCCAGCCGCTGGCCACCGCCACGCACCGCCTGCGCGCGGCTGTGCTATCACCGGAAAATTGCTGCACCACCATCGTCGTGTTCTTGCTCACTTTTTCATTCGGTTTACAGATTGAATAAAATAATACAACCGATCTAGTCTATTACATATTTTCTATCAATCTAATCGCGAATTTTTTCGCGATTTAAAACAAAACCAAAAACCATAGAGGGGTCACGAGAACAAAAACATCGACGATAATTTTAAATCCATCCATGAACTTACATATTTATTTAATCACAATTTATTCATGATAGAGCTTAAGAACTAGAACCTGACCCTGATACAAATTGTAGGATTCGAGTCTACAATAGACAACGTGAATTGCCACTTTAATTAACTTGCCAAGGATCGTTCTTAGGATATCGAAATAAAAATGAATTAAATAAATCAGGCGAACCTAAGCATGCTCCTACAAACTTAATTGCAATAGATGGATTTTGGAATACCTCAACTCCTGCGGATTGAAAACGGCGGTAGATCATTGATGGTGTTTCTACAGATTTGATCTTATGATGTGTTCCCTTGCCTGATCCAGAAATCAGGTGAGGATGCACTACCGGAACTACAACCGCCCACTCTCTCTAAATCTCTCTAGGGTTTCTGATTTGAGACTTCAAAACCTATGTGGGAAAATGAGACATTTATCTATTTATACATATCTGGAGAATGGGCTATTAGGGTTTAATAAACCCTAATGGGCTCTGAGCAATGTTGGGTCAGACTAGGGATCAAATACAAATAATAAAGTGGACCTCCTATTAATTAATTCCATGTTCAACCAGAACATAATTAATTAATAAGCATTAATCCATGCCACCAGAGAATTAATTCAGCGTATGACAATTAGCTGTAATTAATTAATCTCTTATTATTCCTGAGTAGTACCACTCAACCCTTATCGCTTATGCTTGAATCAATAATTCAGCCTGCAGGACTTAGCATAACGAACCTCGTGAGGAAACCCCACACAAACTGCCATCACCCAATATGCAGATATATGAGTACATGTAAGACTCTCCACCATAGCAAGTCAAAGTCACAGTCAACCCATGTGTGCCCCTCAGCTTTCAATAGACTTTAGATCCGACCAAGTTACCGAGATCTTTACTCATTCATATGTCAAGTAGAGTGGTTCATCTCACTGTTGATCCTAAAAATACATTGAGATGTACCGGTCACACAATGTAGTCAAGATAAACCACTTATGGACTTGTGTGCCGCAGCCTAAACCGACAGCCAAACCAGAAATTGTCTCAGTTGTGATAACTGTTTATATCTTGCGAGGTCGAACAATTTATACGATCTTCTGTGATCTCTTACACACCGTATGATCTCCCTTGGACGAGATAACTTGATCTCTTTGTTCGCATCGTATGATTGTTAATTCAGACATGAGTTGTTTATTGCAAGTCATTAATGATTACCAGTATATCAAACATAATGTTTCCTAGTATTCCAATCATATTGCTTTTATGTATACAATTCCAACAATACTCATTCTAATAGATCGAGAATGGATGCAGGTTCTAGATTTCTCGCTCTCAATATCGCCTCTCACAACCAAAAAAATATGACAATGTCAAAGCTCAAATATCACAGCTTTTTTTCAAGTCCCACGCATTGACCAAACACAAAACTTGGCAATTCAAAAATTAAACTCAAACATGCTTCGATAACAAGATTCCGCCCTCTCATTGGTTGAGGTAAACTTCAAACTTCACTGGAAAATCATGAGTTAATCACAAGCCTAGTTTGGGTGCATTATTCACACACACAGTCACATTTAAATAATCCTAAAAACAACTAAATGTAAAGAAATCTAAATAGCAAGGAGAATGATAGAATGCGTTACCCATCGGTATCAACGATCAGACCGCTTCTCCATTTGCCTTATGGTACCTACTAAACATAAACAAAAACACCACCAAATTTGAGCATAATTCATTTCATTAAGAACTCAATTCCACCTACATACCACAAACCAAAAATATAGATGCATAAGACATTACTCCACTAGCACCATCAATCAAACCACTATCCAATCATCAATATCCACAAACCAACAAAATAGGAAGTATAAACTCATGCCAACTAAAAAATAATTCTATTCATAACCAAATCAAACCATAAAAGATCATTCATCCAAATCTCATCCAAAGTAAAGAGTATAATTCAACCCAATCAAGTCATCCAATTGTAATCAATATCCAAATCATGGGGAAAATCATTTAAACAAATCAAGGTAGATAGAGGAAAGGTAATAAGAGAAGAAAAGTAAACCAAAACCGACAACCGATATATCCCCCAAACTAAATCAAGTGAGATTGAGTTTAAAAAATTTGCCGACGATTGACAATCACTCCTCATACTCCAAATGCTCCCCCTAGCACATATCAAATCAAGTATCAACAAACTAACTAGAAACATTAAGAAAACTATCTAGACAAGAATTTAAACAACAAAGAAAAATGGTTGGGTTGCCTCCCAACAAGCGCTTCAGTTAACATCGGTAGCTCGACGACCTTACCATGTCATCCATTGTCAAAAATCTTGTGGATTTTCAAGATACCTTTCTCCCTTGTGATGGATTTATATACTGAAAGCATTATGATTGGTATATTATGTACAAGGTTTATTGGTTAATATACTGGGAATCATAATTGTTGTATGTTCATCTCCTGTCTGAATTAACAAACATGTGTCGCAAACACAATTATCCTCTTATCTCATCGATAGGGAGATCATACGGTGTGTAGAAGATCATGGAAGATCGTATGGATCGTTTGACCTAGCGAGATATAAAATAGTCATCACAGCTGAGACAGTTCCAGGATAAACTGTCGGTGTAGGCTGCAGCATATGCGGATAAGCATCTTATCTTGGATGTCTTGGTATGCTGGTGTGGGGCACACATTGATGAGGACCTAAGTAAAGATCGATTCTTTTATCTGACATTAAAAGAATCTAGATCTTTATGACTCGATGGAATCTTAAACCTAAATGAGGATACAGAAGTATACATATATTGTATGTCACTTTGAGTTGTAGAAAAGGTTCTAGTTAAACCTGTTCTTCTGCAGTCTTGGGTGACATCAATCTGTGTATGACTGTCTG
>JAPKLW010000908.1:0-27441 GCA_026898455.1 Plectranthus barbatus | reverse complement strand
CGATCCTTGGCAAACGGACTTCGTGATTCAGTTCACGAATCCCTTCACCTTGTTCGGCACTTACTCGGAAGCAACTTGTCAATGGAGATCTTCCTTGCACCCCTCTCATCCTTCCAAGGAGGATTGCAAGTCTTGAAAAACTCGAATGACAAAGGTGGTGCTTCCATTTTTGGGTTGATCTCCAAGTCATCATCCAAATGAATCAAAATTACAAAAGACTTGACTTGTTCCTCGTTTGAATTTATCATCGACTCCTTATCACCTTGTTTTTCCACCTTGTCTACCGATCGTGAAGGAAAAGTAAGCACCTTATCGCCACATGGATCTTCCGACATGGTTTCCTCATCATTATTCTCTTCGTAAAGTTGTACCAAGGCCGAAACTTTTTCCATTTCCTCAAGTGAAGATATCCCTTTAGCATTGTTCTTCTCATTTTTCATGAATAGCAGCTCCTCCTTGGTGCTTTCATCCTCTCTAACTTCTTGAGGTAACACTTCATGTGATTGTTTCTCCTCTTGCTTTGCTTCACTCCATTGCTTCGCGATGATTGATTCTTGCATCAGAGTCTCCTCAAGTATCTCATCATTCTCTTCACATGTTCTTTCCTTGACCACCTCACTCTTTTCTTGCATTATATCCCATTGACTTCTCAACCAATCATCTTTGCTAGTCTCTTTTACGACTTTCACCATTTGGTATTCTCTTCCGTTTCCCGCCTATTGGTAATCATATTCCCACATCTTTTCATACACACTTCAAAGTGTCCTTCGTGGTCTTTGTCTCTCTATAATTTTGGCTTTCATTTCCTCCAATTGCCTTTGTACATTATCAAATCTCTCCATAGTAACTCCTCGATGACTCTCCATTTCAGCTTCCACTTCTTCTAAGCTTGAGTGCTCCTTTGATCTTATAATCATGCACTCCTACAAGAGTTTAACAAACTCCTATCACAGACTAACAACAAAACAACATTAAACAAAGAATTTAACCAAACAAACAAAAACACAAACACGTAGCCTACAAGCTTCACACTTCCCCCAATATCTAGTAACCTACTTAATTAGTTCCCCGACAATGGCGCCAAAACTTGATCACACTAAATTCTCATACGAAATCTCAATACAATGCAAGAATAAAATATAAATCCGAATACTTCTTCCTTCACCCACTAGAGTATCGGGATACTATTGCAAAGTCTAATAGCTAGGCAACAAATAATCGTAGAGTAATTTCTATCAATCTAGGCATTCAAATTAAACCTAAGCTAACAACATATACAAAGCAATGAATTAAACCAACAGTCACCATTTTTCAATCTCAAGACAATCACTTCAATTTCCACCACAAAGTGGTAGAACAAGACAAACAAACACTCAATCGAGAAAGGTAGGATGTTAAAATGAATTTAGTTGTCATCCAATTAAGTTGAACATTGATGCAAACACGTTTTAATCCATAAAGAGATGATCAATTCACGCTAATCTAGCGTATTCCCTTTGTACCAGCAGATCGACCGTTGATGAAATTAGGAATCTCAAACTGCTACGTTATCGACCCCTAAATCAGTCCTAAAGGCACGTGAATTCTAGACCTATGCACTTCCTCCGCACATGGATTGGATTGACATACATATAAAGACATGCTATTCGCGACACACCAATCCGCGTATTGGCTGCAATTTTAGTGTCAATTATCAAAATGATTGGCCCTTACCTATATCAATTTGATTAAGAACTAGCTCTAGCATGATTTAATCTCAAAGAAGGAAGTAAACATACAATTATCCAACCTTTTCTTCACACAACCTTGTTCAAATCAACATCCAAATAGAATTAGAACAACATACCTCTCAATTGTCTTAATACAAAGTAAAATTGAAATAGATCCATTTTAATGATAGGTAGTAAATGATTTCTTCCCTAATTGGATTTGCTTGTTCTTGATCTACCACTCTAGTCTGCAATCCTTCACCAAGTTGTAGTGGATTAACTCTCGGATACCTTGAATTGGTGTTAGAGAAGGTTGGGAATTGGAATTTAAGAGAGAAAATATCTAAATTTTGCCTAAAATTGTCAAAAGTTTGAAGAAGTCCCTTCTAATTTCGATTTCCCAGCTTTTATATTGAGTTGACAGTGCCCCAGATCACCCCGTTTGAATTCAGATCGCCCGGGATGGTCAAAAACTAAATAACTGCCAAAACAGCCCATTCAGGATCACCCCATCTGGATCATGATCGACCAAAATTTGTCTCTGAAATGGCCAGATCGGTCGAGCATAGCTGGGATCGACCAATCCTTGCTCTGGATTGTGAAGATCGGTCGATCCAAAACTGGACCGGTCAAAATTCTTCTCTAAAATCCTCCCTACTACTCTCCTGCTCATCCTGGTCGATCCTCACCACACTTGCAACTTGGATAGGTCAATTTTCCACCAAAACTTAGCCAAAAATGATGAATTATGCTTCAAACCTATCCTACACAATCCAAACCACACAAAACACGAAAACACAACAAAAACAACCAAAAAGCATATGATATGGGAGTAAAATGGACACAATCATGCATGCACAAACATCAAAATATAGGTCATTTTATGCACATATCACTAGGCCACCTTCCACGAAGCTTCTCAGTCGTAATTTAGTGTTTAAAATTTTTTTCAACTTGGGATGTTCGCCGAGCCATGTTTGCGCATGCTTCATCGCAGGTTTCATCGATTAGCTCAAGGTCTTTGAGCAAGTTTTCTGAGTTTTTTTCTTCGTTGTGAAACTCGATTCCTGGGCTTCTGGCTCTAATTTCCGCTAGTACCATTATTTCTACTCCGTATGCTAGTGAAAATGGTGTTGCGCCTGTGGCCGTTCTGGGAGTTGTCCTATAGGACCATAGGGTGGCAGGTAGCTCCTCCACCCATCCTATATTGTAGGCACCGAGACATTTCTTCCAATTTTCCATTAATGTCTTGTTAGTCGATTCTACAACTTCGTTTGCCTCCAGGTACCTCGGGGTAGAGAAGGTGAGCTTAATCTCGTACTTGTCGCTGAAGTCTTTGAGCCTCCTGCTTGTGAATTGAGCCCCATTTTCTGTTCGGATCTCCTTTGGTACTCCAAAGAGGCATAATATGTAGTGAAATTTGATGATGTCCGCATATCCGGTATTTCTTAAAGCTTCGGCCTCCACCCATTTTGTGAAGTAGTCTATGGCTACTAAGATATATTCTTTTTGTGTCTTACCTCGAGGTAACTTTCCCACGATATCCATCCCCCAAACCATGAGAGGCCATGGGGCAATTCTGGCATGTAATAGTTCAGTGCTCCGGTGGGAACCTATCTCGAAACATTGACATCTGTTGCACCTTTTTACGTGCTTGCTCGCATCTTTCCTTAGTGTAGGCTAGTAAAATCCCACGGACAACACCTTGTGCGTGAATGACCTACCGCCTGAGTGGTTGCCGCAGTCACCCTCATGTATCTCTGATAGCATGTTCTTTGATTCTTCTTCATTTAGGCATTTCAACAAAGGTCCCTCCATGGATCTTTGGTAGAGTTGTTCTTCAATAAGAGTGAATTTTGCAGCTTGTCTTTCAAGTTTTGCTGCTTTGTACCTATCTTCTGGGCGTCGGCCATCTTTGAGGAAGTTTACTATGGGCCGCATCCAGGAATTCTCACTGTTGGCAGGATCGGCAAGGCCACTTGCACCCTTTGCTTGATAGCTGGTTCATCGACCCATATGATTGGCACCGGTCGATTGGCCTTCTCAATTGCTGCGGAGGCTAGGTTGACTAGTGCATCTGCTTGAGAAATTTTATCCCTTGGAATGTGCTTAATCTCACATTCTTCGAATTAAGACTTCAGCTTGGTTGCTAATTCGTGGTATAGGAGCAGCCTTGGTTCTTTTACTTGGTATTCATTCCTCATTTGGCACACCACAAGCTATGAGTCGCACCTTAGTTCCACATGTGTAGCCCCTAGCTCTCTTTCTAGTTGGATTCCTTTGATCAGTGCCTCGTACTCAACTTCGTTGTTCGTTGCATCGAAGTTGAGCCGAATCACCCTTTCGAAATCTTCGCCCAGGGGTTTCTTACAAGCATGCGAGCTCTGTTTCCATGCACGTTGCTGGAGCCATCTGTCTGAATGACCCAAGTTTCATTCATTTGTTCTTCACAGCTCAGGTTTGCAATTTCCTTCTCAGCTTCTTGCTGCAGGTTTGCAATCATCGTGCGTGGCTAATTCCAACCCGTATACGGTCCGCAGTGGGTATGTAATGACCACCGTTACCTTGTGAGCCTCAAAATATGGTCGCAGCTTGCGTGTTGCCACCACAAGTGCTAGTGAGAGCTTTTCCAATGCTCTATATCTTGTTCTTGGATTGACTAAGGGCTTGCTAGCGTAGTATACTGGTATCTGTTTGCCCTTCTCTTCCCTAACGAGGACAGCCCCTATTTCTTTGTCTGATACTGCAAGGTACAGCAGTAAAGATTCTCCATTTTTGGGTTTGGAGAGTAATAGAGGGTTGGTTAGGTAATGCTTGAGTTCTTCAAGTGCCCTTGCGCATTCTTCTGTCCATTCGAACTTCTTCCCTTTCCTTAAAGATTGAAAGAAGTTGTGCGTCCTCTCGAAGTACCTTGAAATAAATTGGCTAAGGGTCGCTAGCCTCCCGGTAAGCCGCTGCTCCTCTTTTTGGTTGTGCGGGTGCGC
Source organism: Plectranthus barbatus (assembly GCA_026898455.1). Classification (NCBI taxonomy): domain Eukaryota; kingdom Viridiplantae; phylum Streptophyta; class Magnoliopsida; order Lamiales; family Lamiaceae; genus Plectranthus; species Plectranthus barbatus. Next base: position 22,748 of record JAPKLW010000908.1, on the reverse strand, counting down.
GATATTGGTTATTGCTTTGACTTAAGTTGGGTCAGCCTCATTACCTCTCATTGTTACTATGTGGCCTGATCGATGCAAAATTCTGTATACAAATTATAGAACAGAGCAAATAAATTTATAATAATCCAGAGGTTGTCGATGCCACAGGGATAGTGCAACGAAGGGAGTCATGTACTGAATGTAGTTTTCAAAACCTTTGTTTGGACAAATCAATTTCAGGGTTTTGGATTCTTCTTAATAAATAATTAAAAGGGATGAAATTCAAATATTAAAAAGCACAGATTCTAGGGAAATCTACCAATATGATCAACATGCAAGAAACAAATATTCAAACCCAGAAAAGATATTTTGGTGGAAAATCTATTACTAAGGAATTAATTCCTTGGTCGGGCAATTAAATCCTAAATTACTAACTAGTGGTTATCTCCTCTCGGTCTCAAACACACCAATTAATCAATTTCAATAAAGATTACATTTTTCCTACGATTGAATTCTTCTTGGTCGGACAGAAAATCAAAAGTATTAAATCCTAACTTCCTATTACTAACCTTCACCTCTCGGTCCCTCAATTAATAACTGAAACCTACCTCAATCTTCATCTCTTGATCCTTCGATGGAGAAACATGCATCACAGATGGAGAAACCCTAGAACCTGTTTAGGGTTCTAGCCTAACATATTAAAGAAAAACATTGCAGGGAAAATTAAAGATTGCATTAAAACAATAAAGGTTTAACAAAAACTAAAGAGGAATTCTCAAAAACTTAAATTGAAAATAGAAAATTAAAGATAGAATAATGTGTAAAAATTCTCCAACTAAAACAATAACCAGAAAACAACAACCAAAAGAAAATCAACAACCCAAATTCTGAGCTAAATATGAGTTTATATAGTAGTAGGGTTGAGGCCTTGGATGGTAGGAATAGATGAAATTAGGAATTTCCTTCTTGAATTGATGGCTTCAAAAGGAATGATTTTCTTAGTTGAAACTTCCCTTTTGGGGTCTTCATTGCTTCCAAATTGATGTGTAACTTGAATCCTAAGCAATTCTTGCCCAAAATATGTGAAAAAGTCCCAGAATTTCGCCAAAATAATTCGCCCCGATCGAGATGAACCTTGCCCCGGCCGGGATGAAGCTGCCTCAGTCGAGGTGGCCTTCAACTCGGTCGAAACAGAGACCATTTTTGCCACTTTCGACCCTTTTGCGCAGTCTCACGGTTTTGGCCAAAACTTTTGTTCCCGAACTCCAATTGATCCGATTCTAGTTGCATTGGAAATCTAATTCAAAGATATTTCCAATGCGATGCTCAATTAGCTCAAATTCCATCCATGGAAGAAGTTGTGACTGTTTCTTTGAACATTTGCTGCTTTCGGTACGGGTTTCCAATGGATTTGGCTTAAAACCTGCGAAATCTTACCATGTTGTGCATAACACCCTCTAATATATACTCATGCTCAATTTATTCAAGAAAAAAAACTAAAATTCATAAAAGAAAAGAGAAAACAATGCGATAAGAGAGAAGAAAAACGAGCTTATCAAAACCCCCCAAACTTAAACACTTGATTGTCCTCAATCAACAAAAGAAAGAATCAAAAGTTCAAGCAGAAGAGTAGTGAAATGCCTCACAAGATTCATCACATTCAAACTTGTAAATGTACTAAACATCAGCATTTTTGAAAGAATTAGAAAATTTGTAAACTATGGAAGACTCACATGGGAAGTGTTTCGCTCATTCACTCAAGTGTTTAGGGTAATTATGAGATCACACACAAGTCATGCAAATCAAGTTCTACCATAGGCTTGCAAATATTCTAAATCTCCACTGCATTCATGTGCACACAAGTCTAAGATTAGAAAGGACTGTATTCAAGGTTGTAATGTAGGCTTTTTAGTAAAAGGTATGGAAATATTTGGCCAAGTCACTAAAATCAATCAAGTAATCCTCAATCAATCAAACCACTATCTATTGATGTCCTCCCTTCTATAATATGCAGTACAAACCAAGACTCTTTTATTTATTTATTTATATATATATATATTTTTCACACATCCTTTTATGCTCTAAGAATTTTTGATTATACATTTGAACTTATCCCAATAAACACAAACACATTTTTTTCCTTTTTCATTTTCTTTTTTTTTTCTAGAGCCCAACCATATCTTTTGCTTTTACCCTTCTAATAACAAATCCCAACCCAATCTCATAGATGAGTTGATTCCCCTATTTATTTCCAACTCATAGACAAAGAAAGAAAATATCATAGGCTTAAAAGGGCTGACTAGGGATAACATTTAATTAGGACAGTGTATGGGAAAATAGGCTAAACAAAGATGGCCAAAAATCACTTCCTAAACCTGTGCAGACTTAGCAATCTTGAAAAAGAAACAAAGCAAGTTCTAGAGAAACTCAAAAATGCAGACACACTCACAATCGAATTTCAGGCTCAAAAACTCACACTTGGGACAATTTTCTTCCATAGAAAACCTCAAATCATCATCCACATCATGCCAATGCAAGTATCAAAACATGCTGCACCATCTGTATCAGTCCTGTGCGCAGCTCAAAGTTACTAGCATCAATCCTCACTCTGAATTCGGGCTCCTCTTGTTGGGGAAGGAATCGATCCAAGATGGACCTCTGGGGCACTAGAATCTGTCTACCATCCAATTCTGCCAGTCTGGCAGCTTGTTCTGCCTGGGTTGCTTGAGCTGCTTGAAGTTGTGCTCTCAGTTGCTGCACTTCATTGACGAACTGCCTCTGCTCCTCGGGGGTCATATTCTGAAGCAGGGCTTCTGGGTTTGCCTCCATCTCAAAGTTTAATGTTTTCCCTTTCTTTCTGTTCTTCCTGCAGGCTGCTTCAATCTCTGGTATGATGGGCTCAAGTATTTTTCCTTTGTTCCGCGTGTTCATATACCTGCACAGAAAACGAGGAAAAATCAAATGATCTCGGTCAAGTTGAGAAGTAGCACGGCTGAGATGGGAATTTTTGTCTCGACCGCGGTGGTACTTACCTTGGCCGAAACAGACTCAACACCAAAAAGAACTCACAGACACGGAAGAACAGCAAGCGACCCAAAAAACAAATAAAATTAACACTAACTTGAAAATTACTAAAAAAATTAAGAAAATACAACCCAATCCAGAAGTTCTTCAAACAATCCAGTAATGACTCGCCATCTGACTTTCCCCGACAACGGTGCCAATTTGATCAATGCAAAATCTTGCATACAGATTATAGCAAAGAGCAAATAAATTAAAAATCTCTACAGAGATTGTCGAACCCACAGGGATAGTGCAACGAAGGGAATCATGTACTAAATGTAGTTTTTAAAACCTTTGTTTGGACAAATCAATTTCAGGGTTTGGGGTTCTTCAAAAAAAATAATTAAAAGGGGTGAAATTCAAATATTAAAAAGCACAGATTCTAGGGAAATCTACCAATCTGATCGACATGCAAGAAACAAATATTCAAACCCAGAAAAGATATTTTGGTGGAAAATCTATTACTGTGGAATTAATTCCTTGGTCGGGCAATTAAATCCTAAATTACTAACTAGTGGTTATCTCCTCTCGGTCTCAAACAAACCAATTAATCAATTTCAATGAACATTAGATTTTTCCTACGATTGAATTCTTCTTGGTCGGACAGAAAATCTAAAGTATTAATTCCTAACTTCCTACTACTAACCTTCACCTCTCGGTCCTTCAATCAATAACTGAAATCTACCTCAATCTTCATTTCTCGATCCTTCGATGAGAATAGACTTAAATTAAAATATAGGATTTAAACCATTTTAAAGGGTTTGAATAATTGAATCAAAACATGCATCACAGATGGAGAAACCCTAGAACCTGTTTAGGGTTCTAGCCTAACATATTAAAGAAAAACATTGCTGGGAAAATTAAAGATTGCATTAAAACAATAAAGGTTTAACAAAAACTAAAGAGGAATTCTCAAAAACTTAAAGTGAAAACAGAAAATTAAAGATAGAACAATGAATAAAAATTCTCCAACTAAAACAATAACTGGAAAACAACAACCAAAAGAAAATCAACAACCTAATTCTGAGCTAAATATGAGATTATATAGTAGTAGGGTTGAGGCCTTGGACGGTAGGAATTGATGAAGTTAAGAATTTCCTTCTTGAATTGATGGCTTCAAAAGGAATGAATTTCTTGGTTGAAACTTCCCTTTTGGGGTCTTCATTGCTTCCAAATTGATGTGTAACTTGAATCCCAAGCAATTCTCACCCAAAATATGTGAAAAAGTCCCAGAATTTTGCCAAAATAATTCTCCCCAGTCGAGATGAACATTGCCCCGGCCGAGATTAAGCTGCCTCAGTCGAGGTGGCCTTCAACTCGATCGAAACAGAGACCACTTTCGCCACTTTCGACCCTTCTGCGCAGTCTCACGTTTTTGGCCATAACTTTTGTTCCCGAACTCTGATTGATCCGATTCCTGTTGCATTGGAAATCTAATTCAAATATCTTTCCAATGTCATGCTCTATTTGCTCAGATTCCATCCATGGAAGAAGTCGTGACTATTTCTTTGAACATCTGCTGCTTTTGGTACGGGTTTCCATTGGATTTGGCCTAAAACCTGCGAAAACTTACCATGACAGGCATAACACCCTCTAATATATACTCATGCTCAATTTATTCAAGAAAAAAACTAAAATGCATAAAATAAAAGAGAAAACAATGCGATAAGAGAGTAGAAAAATGAGCTTATCATGGCCCAAGAACTTCCCCAATGCGACTCCGAACAAGTATTTCGATGGGTTGAGCTTCATGTTGTATTTGTCTAATATGTCGAATGCTTCTTCAAGGTGCGTCACGTGGTCACTTGCTTCTTTGGATTTCACGAGCATATCATCTATATAAACCTCCATAGTTTTGCCAATAAGAGGCTCGAACATTTTTTTGACTAGTCTTTGATACGTTGTGCTGGCATTCTTCAGGCCAAATGGCATGACCTTGTAGCAATATATCCCTTTATTGGTCATGAACACCATTTTCTCTTGATCATCTGGGTGCATTTGTATCTGATGGTAGCTTGAGAAGGCGTCCATGAAGCTTAGGAGATCATGCTCAGATGTCATGTTCACGATGCTGTCGATATGCGGAAGAGGGTAAGGATCCTTCGGGCATGCTTTGTCGTAAAGTCAACACACACCCTATTTTTTCATTTTTCTTCTTAACGACCTCTATGTTGGCCAGCCAGGATGGGTATTTGACTTCTCTCATAGCTCTGATGTCTAGTAGCATTTGCACCTCGTTGATTGCATCATTTTTCTTAGATGCAAAGCGCCTTCTCCGTTGTTGTATCGGTCTTCGCTGGGGATCTGCTTCCAATCAATGCACCATGACCTTTGAGTCTATACTCGTCATGTCATTGTGGGACTAGGCGAATGTCCTCTATCTTTTTTTGAGGAATTGGATTAGGTTCTCGCGCACGCTGGGTGCTAGGTCTGCCCCGATGAAGGTGCTATGTCTAGGATTTTCATTTAGACTAATTTCTTCAAGTTCTTCTACAACCTGCGCCTTATTGGGTGGAGACGGTTCTGAGCATTCTTGGTTGCAGACGGACTTGAACCCTGAGTAATAGCATTCCTTTGAGGTGTTCTGTTCACCTTTGATTGTTTGTATCCCCCAGCGGGTAGAGAACTTTACCACTTGGTGGTAGGTAGATGGTACGACCTTCAAGGTGTGTAGTCAGGGCCTTCCTAGCAGCACGTTGTAGGAGGATAGCGCATCTATGATAGTAAAGTTGACGTTAAGCTGCTCACCTCTGCTGTAAGTTGGCAAGGTGATTGTTCCTTTGGTGGCTTGCTACTCCCCGCTTAATCCTATCAGGGTCGTGATCTCCTCGGTACAATCTTGTCTTCAGGTATCTTCATATCGCGCAGGGTTCTTAGGAACAAAATGTTAGCTGAGCTTACATTGTCCACGAGGATTCTTTTAACCTGGCAATTTGATATTAGCATGGAGATCACAAGGGTGTTGTGATGCGGATGATGCAGCCCCGATGATTCGTCGTTGTTGAACTCAATGGGTTCATGCTCAGGGTTCTTCCTCAGAATGGAGTTGTCCTCCCTTGTTATACGTTGCATTTTCTTTGCCAAAGAGCAGGTCACTCCACTTATTTCTGACCCATCGATGATAATGTTTACGGTCCTCTCAGGCACGGGAGATTTAGGTTTATCTTCCTTCTTTTTATCTAGGCATTCTCTTGTCCATGTCTTCTTACCTATATCGGTGAGGTACTCCTTCAGCAGACCTTTCTTGAAGAGCTCAATTATTTCAAGTCTGAGATACCGACAATCTTCTGTAAGGTGACCATGATCTCTATGGAATTCATAGTACTTCTTCAGGTCCCTAGTTGCCGAGTCCGCTTTCATTTTCTTAGACAATCTAACCCCATTCAACATTTTCTTAAGAACCGAGTTGACCAAGCAATTTGTGTCAATTGACAGGTTGTACTCGGGTATGTACGGCGTCTATCTAGGCACAACTGCATATGCGTGGTACATTCGGTTGTAAGGGTGCAACCTATTTGATCGCCTTTCATTGCTTTTGGGCTATCGGCTCTCGCAATAGGAGGGAGGTCTTCTGTCATCCTTTGAGGGTGTTTCTCCGAGGAGTGCTCGTCTCAATTTTCTATAGGGCTCGTCCTCTTCCTATTTGATCAGAGCCCATGCTCTATTGATTGCATCATCCAAGTTGTTGCCATTTAGAGGTGTGAGTTGACGTCCAGTCCTTTCATGAAAGCTCGTAGGGCGGTGTCTGCAGGACAGTTAGGTACAGCGACGAGCTCCCTATTGAACCTTGATGGGTAAGAACGCAAGGTCTCTTTCAGCCTCTGCACCATGGGATACAGGTTGTCTGGGTGTTTCTCAAGGTGTCTGCTACTGGAATACTATCTTAAGAATAGTTGATGTAGTTCCGTGAATGACCCGATCCTTTCTTGAGGCAAGTTTACAAACCATTAGAGGGTTGGCCCTGTCAGGCTCGATCCGAAGTTTTTGTACATGCATGATTCTCGCAGGTTGGCCGGATTGATGTCGCGAACATTTTTTGCTTGTAGAGTGCAATGTGGCTTTCCAGGTCAGTCGTTCCATCATAGAGTGTGAATGTTAGCTGGGTGAACCTCGCAGGCACTTCCACTTTAGCTATTTCTAGGGTGAACGATGACTCAGCGAAGCTGTCTCTCGGCATGATTTTCTCTGGCCCCGGCATCTCTGGCACATTTGCCAGGAACGAGTTGTATTCATCCATCCTATTCTCGATTCTTGACTTCATGGCCCTGAAGGCTCATGCCACAGCTTCCGCAATATCATTATGTGGGCTGGCTCCACCTCCATGATTTATTTCCATGAATTCAAGGTTGCCTCCTGACCCTCGAGGGGTATGTGGTGTATCTTCTTGGCTAGTTTCAAAGCTTTCAATTAGACTCCATGGGTGGAGTGGTGTCGGTCCACCTGACCCTCTATTTCCTGAATTATGAGTTCCTTCCCCCTTTTGGATAGGGTCCCAGAGCGTCATGTTCTCCTCTTGTAGTTTTCGGTATGACCTCATGACGGTATCAGGTTTCTTGTTGGATAAGTCCATGTTCTTTTGGAATAATTTATTCTGCTCCGCCAGTTTCACAGCTATTGGATCTGCTGGGACTGTCGTTTGAGCACTCGTAGGATAGGTAAGCAATATAGTGCCTTGCGGAGGGGCGTCCTTCGGGGTTGTGTCATTCTCATTCCCTGATGAAGATGTGTTTCCAGTCATTTCCCTGCAAAACGAATGTTACAGTTCCAAGGGCCCCACGGTGGGCGCCAAAAATGTTGAGGTTCGATTTCGTATGAATACGGGGCCCCAGGAACCAACTAGGAATATAGCAGGAAATAATACAAGAAAGATGAAGAAAGACGACAATAAACCTAATCGAAAGATAAAGAATACTTAAAGCAAGGTAAAATCGTAATTCATTTGATAAATACAGGTACAAGGTGCTAGAAAAGGTAGAACAGCATTACAGCTAAGCCAAAAGTAAGCGTTATGAATAGAGATTGCTAGATAGTCGAAATGGAGTTGACTACCCCTATTTATAGTTCATAGGGGAGTCAAGTACAAATGATAAACCCTAGCCGCTAGGTTTTCCTAAGTTTTAGGAGCCGTTGGAACCATTTTCGGGAAAGTAGGGGTTGGTACAACTGTTTGCGCATTCCTGGGAGCTGCCAAACTTATCCGTATGTTGATCCCTCCAGGGTCCTGATTGCGCACCTACTTGGACGACCTGCTCGTGAGAGGTGCACGAGATGTCGTCCCTGGTGAGGTGCTGAGGTGCATAACTCTCTTGACTCGCTGACTTTAGTTGCATTCTACATGTTTTGATGCACCTGTTGGACGTACCCAGTAAGCTTCAACTGCAAGCTGCACCTACGTAGCTCCTCCGGAGGCGCTGCACAGGTGCTCTCAACTTCGTATCTTACACCTAGGCTGGGAGCAAGGTGTTGGATCATTCAAATTGGGTCGGGGCAAGTCCATTAGGCCACGGCCCCAACACTTTCTATCTGCTTTTGTCAGACTAAGTTTCAGTACGAGGAATCTAAGTTCAAGTTTCCTCGTACTGACTTTTTGATACCACTTGGAGACATCTTGAGTTTGACTTCGGATTCCTTGTCTCTCTTTATTTTTCACGTGCTCTTGAACTCTGAAACTGAAAACTGACATTCTCTAAAGTAAGTTTTATGTTTCCTCTTCTCTTCAGTAAAAACTCAGTTTCCAAAACTGACTTTTCTGGACATTCTATGTTTTAAGCACGAAACTTAGTCTTCATTATTTCAAATTTCTTGGAGTCTCTTCTTTAAGTACTGAAACTTGATTCTTGTCTTCTCAAGCTTGGATATCTCTGATTTTATCCTTAGAGATTAAGTCTCTATCTGGTTGATCTTCAGCTTTAGTTTCTAATCTATTACAACTCAATAAATCCTATACAAGGATTAAATTTAAAAAGACTCTAGATTAAAACTAAAGTCAGTTTTGACACAGCAAAACATAACGAAAGGGATAAACTGAAACTCAGTTTCTACGGTGATCCAATAACAATTGCAAAGGTACCAAAACATTATACAGTGCTTCATACTTTAAAACAAAAGCATCTTCATTTTCATTTGAAAACATTTTGCAAAAATCATTTGTAGGATAAGTATTGTCCACCTTATAGCTTATGAAATGGATGATCACTTGGTGTCACTAGTTGATGCCTCTTTTCCACAATCACCAACACCTAGATTTGTAACACTTAATTACTAGGTGTGTTCATTCAAATCCATGCATGCTTCTGATGTACAACTGGATCATTTAATTTATTTAGCATGCTTCATGTGATTTTTCAATGATTAAGCTCATATGTGATCTATCATGCTCATTCTTAACAAGTTGTCATGCTCATCAATAATAGACCAAGTCATGTGTCCGCAATTATCACATATCAAGTTTCTCATCATCATTTGCATTTTCATGTATCCATCATTAATCCTTGTAGCTTAAAATATTTCAATCAAATGACATCAATAATTAAGACTCTAAAAATATGCTTAAGTCCTAATACTAAAGATTCCAAGTATTTAATCAAATAATTTTGCAAAGTGGTTTAGAAAACATCCTTTCAATTGGAAGCATTTTTATTAAGCTTAGAAAACATTTGGGGTGAAAATTAGAAGGATTCCATGCTTTTAAACATAGAAAAATTTCTAGCTATGACTTAAGGAAAAATGTTGTTTTCAAATCGACACCATTTAAAATTTACTAATAATTTGATTATGAAATTTAATATGTAGAAACTAGATTTTTAAATGAACATGCTCCAATTGACATTTTATTAAAATTATTTTTCATTTGAAAGTTACAGGCTGGGAGAGAATGCATTTCCTGGGGATTATTCTAATGGTTTGCAAACTTAGGTGTGACTTTGAAAATAAATCGTGGCCGAACGACAAGTGATAAAGACTTAAAACTTTACATGAGGTTCCTAAAATGTGTCTAAGACTCATAAATTAATTTTGTGAGTTTTCTAAAATGTCTAAGTGCATTTTCAAAATTATTTTCAAACATGCAATGCAGAATGGCACACATTTTTGCAAGACACATAACTCACGAACCACGTATTATTTATCAATTAAACCAAATCCAAAATTTTACCAACTGAATCAAGTATAACATATACAAATTTCAGATCAATCAGAATCATTTTATAGATCCAATACTAAACGCAATCAAAGGTATAATTTTGCCTACTTTTCCAAATATTGGATTTTTATAAAAATCAAGATGTGTCTTCCCTTATTTTTCATTTACTCAATGTTTCAGATACGACGATGAAACTTGGTACACATGATCAACGCAATGTCCAGTATTTCACATGAATTTAGAAATTATTTTTCCAATCATCACGTATGAGGCTTGCTCACATAAATGTCACACTATTTTGTTAACTTCATATCGTTCAAACCACACAAAATTTTTTACTCAGACCAGATGCAGAATACTCCTAACATGATAATCTACTACATATACAAATATCAGAGAACTCCAAGTTCGGGAAGGTTTGCAAATTAGTTCAATAAGGCCATATCTAAGCATAGTCCCTACGGGATTCCTTATTTATTCACCTAATCTCATCATGCTTCAACCAAAAATGGGAAAAATCATATTCCGACACCTTGATCCATAATTTAAGACCTCAAAACAGTTCGTATCTTGCTCCTATAACATGTATCTTGAGCTAGATCAAACATATAAAGGATCTACTATCAACAATCAACACATTATCACTCATTTACCAACATATATGCATATCTTGATCATCACTTAACCAGTACAATGCTCTCAAATTCGATATCTAGCTCCTTGATCGTACATGCAAGCCATTAATCATGCTAAGAGGGTCTAGAGGAGTGTAGGAAATGGTTTACTTAAAGAGAATAATATCAGCTTTGACCCAAGATTGAATAATTAACTTTGTGTGCTTCTCCTAGCCTTAATCCTTGCGATTTCTAGCTCCTCTCCTTGTGTACCTTCTAGATCTACCAAGATCTCTCTTATTCTTCTTGTTTTGTAGATAGGGTCGAAAATGAAGGTGAGTATATGATAGGGCTTTTGGGCTATTAGAGAAAAAGAGGTTGCAAGGATGAGTTTTATGAACATTTGGGAGTGATTTGAGAGAGAAGTGAGATAGTTCTAGCCAATTTTTGGGGCTGCCATGTTGAAGTTTCAATGGAGGTTTCAATGGAGGTTTTCGGAGGTTGAAGATGAAAATGACTGGGTGAGGGAGAGATAGGGCCGATCAAGAGGGGGAGAGGGGGAGGTCTTGGAGTGTCAAAATGGTTTTGCTTGCCTAAGCTTATGATTATTTCTCCATTCTTGTGATGCCTATTTTACCATCCAATTATAAACATGGCATAGCATGAATATGCTTCTAGAAACTCCGTTTGGTAATTGAACATTTAATTATTTTATATGGGCTCATATAGGCCTCTCATATTTTAATTCAATTAGGGTCCAAGAAATTAAATTAATTCAACTAGCCCAAAAATAATATTGCCTACATATATATAATTCATAGTTATAAGAAATAATTCACTAGCCCAAATTAGGCCTCAATTCGCTTTGATGATCAATAATTTAAATTCTAAAATTCTCCACGGAATTAATATTGCCTAATTTATATAGTTATTTTCTTGTAATGGTGTTGCGAGCTTTCCCAAAATAATTTAAATAGTGTAGCATCTAATAGAGCTGAAACATGCGGGGTGTTACAGTTTCTTTCTCATTATATTGATTGCTTTAATTGCAAATATGATATATGGTGTTTCTTTTGTCTTGCTTTTTCAAAATGAGAAAGACTTTTGTTAGGAATTTTGGTTCAAAATTCCTTCATCTTTTTATGTTCTGTTGTTTCAAACATGTATAGAAACCATCCTTAGTAAGTGTCTCTAGATTAGCTTAGTCAGTACAAACATGTAATATCCACTTAGGATGTTCATCGATTTGTAAAGAAACTAATCAAGACAAATTGGGCTTGAGATCGAAGCCATCAATTTGGTCATCACGAAGAAAAGAAGAAACTACGACTCAGGCATCGAATATTTGAACTGACAACTACTACAGCCTGAAGCTTACCACTCAGATAAACTACTAGATATCACTAGCTTGGATCATCACTAGTTTATCAAGTCTAGTTTTATCTCACGAATTGAGACAAATAAGATAAGCCAAATGAATCGCAAGGAGTCAGACTTAAGGAATAAGAGATTCCTTAAAGTCTGAAATTCAGACATCCAGTTTACGATTCCTCAAACTGGCGAGTCATTCTGACACACAACAGGATGTCGATACCCTGTGTTAGGAAAAGACGGAGTAGGAGCTGCTTAGTAGAAAAAGCAACCTATCTCTATCAAATTAGAGACCTAATAGATAGTTCAAAATTCGGATTGTCTCTAAATGGGTATTTTTCAAACCTTCCCTTGCTTTTTCTATAAATAGCTGAAGCAATCTCAGAGGAGATGATTACAAATGTAATGAGCTCAAACGAACTTATAAAAATTCTAAGAAACTCCAAGCCGTAACTGCAACCTTCTAATTCGTTGATCCTAAATGGTTAACCATCCTTACTCAAGCGAATCTCTGGGAAGATACTCCAAGAGTTTAATACCCCTATTTAAGGCTATTTGTAATAGCTTACAATGTTCCAATCTCTAGACATGAGACTCGTAGCTTCTCTGCTTGAGTTTTTATTTCGATGTTGTTTCTGTCGAAGGGTTTAGGGTAACTATCATGGGATTTTTGTCGCAAGTTCAAAAGAATTTCGGGAAGAACTTAATGTTGGGTTTTGTATACAGAAAGCATTTATTACAATGAGTATACATTCAATGTTATTTCCTATCTGTTAAACAAACTTACATGCGAGTAACAATGGTATCCTCTTATCTCACCGATAGGGACGATCATATTGCGCGCTATAGGTCGCAAAGGACAGTATGATCACTTGACCTAGTGAGATATAAATATTATCACGGCCGAGACAGCGTATGAGGATAAGTCTATCGGTATAGGCTGTTGCATAGTCGGAAAGAAGTGATCTGTCTTGATCACTTGATATGCTAGTACGTGCGGTTGCATATTGATTGGACCACAGTGGGATGTATTCCACTGTCTGACATCATAGAATACAAGATATCAATCTTGATTGAGTCCAGACCCTAGCAAGAGTTCAGGGGTATGCACGGGTTGACTGTTGCTTTGACTTGCCATGGTGGAGAGCCTGAGTAACGTGCTCGTATACCCGCATCTTGGGTAACAGCAGTTCGTGTATTACAGTCTGAGACTGGAGTTAGGTTACCATATCCAAGTAATGGGATGGCCCTGAGGAGCTCAATAACATTTATCGTTCTAAAGTCCTGCAGGCTGATTAAGTTCAAGCACGAGTGATAAGGTTTGAGCGGTAGTCCTCAGAAAAATAAGAAATTAATTAATTGTGGAAGCTTGTCAGAAGCTCCAATAAAATAATGAATGTCCAGTAACCTTAAGTATAGGGATTCTCAAGTAAATGCAGCCCGTTCTCATAACGTGGTAATAAAGGTGTAGGTCAGGATTAATTTTGTGGTGAAAAAGAATTAATATAAATTAATTAATTGTGTCCTGGTTGTGAACATGGAAATTAATTAATTCATAGGCCCACTTTATTATTTGCATTAGGTCCCAGGTCTGACCCAATTAAATATGCTAAAAAGATACCAGTAACCTATTAGGGTTGGCAACCTTAGGTCTATAAATAAACATTTCTCTCTTACAGTACATATAACAATTCAAATCGGTTGAAACCCTAATTCCGAGAGAGAGTGGGTGGCGCCTCTCTGTGTTTGGGAGGAGGAGAAATTCGACTATGGCTTAAACATTCACAGTCTTGTGGAATCCTCACCGGTAGCAGGATTGAACACCATTGGGATACAGATCTGAAGAACTAATTTGGAGAACATATTTCTTCCCTTCTCTTTTCTTTTGATTAATTCGTGAAATTAGATATTGTTCTAATTTCTGTTTCCGCAGTTTTAATCAAATCGCGTGGTTGAATTAAGGGATTGGAATTCAAATGCGAAAGATCGAATCAAACTCATTATCCACTGCATTAAATTCAAAAGAGCGTGCTTAGGGTTTATTGTTTGATAATTGTTCTCAATATCTATGAACGATCTGGGTTTATTTAGATTTGGCAATTTGGTACGCCTGGAATCCCTACAATTGGTATCAGAGCCTGGTCTCAGATTCATGGCTCTGTTGAATGAACAATTAATTCGGATTATGCATGTATTAATTTTAATTTCTGTGGATAGTTTTGGTTTTTCTTCCTCGTGGCAACCTGTTTAATTTAATCCGCGGTGGTTAATCCGCATTTTGATTAAATTATTTTGTAAAATCACGAGAAAACCCGTGATTAGATTTGGAAAAAAATGTAATAGATTAGTAATAACATATTTTACAACACGCTAAAACTGCAAGTGTACAGATCACTGCAGAGGGCAAGTTATAATTTGTCGAACACGAAGATTGCAGATTCGAAATACACTCAAGCACTAAAGCACAGTTATTTTATTACTATTTAGACGATCCAAATAAAGAGTTTGGGTTTTATAAAACTGAGCAATAATCATAAGAGTAGACAATTGAATAATTAAGGTTTAGAAAATAAGAGAAGCTAGGATCCCATGGTAATCCACTTTGAAGAACTATCAAACAATCATTCATACAATCCAATTCCAATTTAATTTCCAAAGATGTGAGTTAATCTCGTAATTGTTATCAGGCGACCCTCTCGGACTCTCAACCATAACATGGAAATAAACGACCTAGTGACTCCTCTCGGATGCACAAAAGGACTTTTACTCTTGATAAAACCTTAGATTTCAAAAACCCTTTTAACAGTTCAAATTCCTCTCGGACAATTGACATATCAAATTTAATTACTCTACATATTAATCAATAATCTAGACCTCTCGGTTCAAAAATTACCAATTCGAATTACAATAAATGGCCAATATCTTGTAATTAAAGAAAACCCCAATCGTAATTAAACATCAATGGAAAAGGAAAATCAAATTATATAAATGATGGAATGAATGTCAACAAGTTTCAAAACCCTAGAATGCACAAGAAACTTAGCCAATCATGCTAAATCCCATGAAAACAATCAAGTGAAGAGTCAAGAAAACAGAAAACATGAAAACTGAAAACCGGTAATCTTGATCTTCAATCTCCAGTCTTGCTCTTCATGTCTTGTGTTGTTTCCGCTCTACCTGGCCCTTTGAACTCGAAAATATGGAAAAAGGAACGTTTTTGAGTCTTGGGGATCTTCTATTAATACTTATCCTTTTCTAATCTGAGAAGATATGGGATTTGGGCCAAAAATCCATCAAAATAACCCGTTCGGCAATCCAAAAAATGCGATCGGCGATTGCCTAAAATGCGCATGGGTCGCCGAAGTTGAGCCGAAGAAAAATAGCTGAAATTGCAAAATCAGCGACCCGGAGACGAAATCGGCGATCGCCGAAGATGTAATTGGGTCGACGAATTTGTGCCATATTGAAATGGCTGAAAATGTAAAATCGGCGACCAGGAGGCAAAATCGGCGATCGCCGATGATGTAATTGGGTCGCCGAATTTGTCACGAATGGAAATTCGACTTTTTCTTCAGTCTTTTCTCACTTCTTCACTTCCCCGATGCAAGTTAGCATCGATTGGCCCTATGACACTTAGTCAAATCTTGTAAACGGCTCAATTGTGCGTGAAATCTGCATAAACAACCACAAACCAACCCAAACGTAATAATCTTTTAAAGACTATAAATAAGCTATAAAATTCTCAGAAATTGGTTTACTCTACGGTCAAAAGTGATCAAATTCACATCAGTAAAATGCACAAAATGAGTGTTTATCAACCCCCCCAAACTTAAACTATTGTTCGTCCTCGAACAATGAAGAGAACTTAAATAGCAAAGAATAAACACGAGGGGTGCATTAACCGATCAAAAATTGTTTCAGACACAACATGGGGTTGTGATTCCCACACCAATACTGCAACAATCATAAATTCAGTGCAAACAATCACAGTTTCAATCTCGGCCACTAGGAATCTACTCCTCACAAGATAAGAGTAGTGTATCACTCAATTTTTTTCACTCGAATTGCAAGAAAGGCAAGTGTACACTCTCAATTGTCAACTGTATAACTTTCCTACCATAGGCTTGCTCATTGTCTAAACTCTCCACTGAATTTCGGGAATGCTAGAACAAAGATCAAAAAAGTCTTTAGTTTAGGTTATAACATAGGCACATTGGTGAGAGGTATGGAAAATTTGGCTAAGTGACTGACTGATTACAACCTTATAACTCCATTCACCCAAGTACTCCTCATCACATACCATACTCGTTAACTGACTGACTCAACACAGTATACACAACTTAGACAAAGGACTACACGTCCTATAACTCAATATGATTCAGACTCAACAACGACACTATACACACTTTGTGTACTTTATGAATTCAACAATAACATTATGCACACTTTGTGCATTTATTACACCAGAATATGCATGATTTTTTTTCTGTATTTAAATATCAAGAGCAACTCTATTGTCCCATCCCACAGTTTTTGGACAATTTATTACCACAAGACTCTTCAATCTCACCACCTAACATCAACAGATACCCTTACAATTCCATCCACACCTCCTATCATCCGGGTTAAGAAAGAAAGGTATCCAGGCTTAACTGGGCTAACAAAGGAGTATGTTTCAGGATAGTGTTTAGGTTTAACGTGGCTAATGAAACGATGGCCTGAGATCATTTCTAGGTTCTTGACCTCCCCTATTGCAGTTTTGAGACAGAAACCAGAGCAAGTTCTAGAGGTACAACATACAGTGATTCACTCAAAACCAAACAACGCAGGCTCACAAGTCTCACAGGGCTATGAGCATATCTTAAAGGCCAAAATCAATTCTACAACTGGCGGCATTTCATAAATTCATGTGCAAATAATAAGTGTAAGTTTCACGAGAAAGAAAAATTTTTCATCAAGAACTTGATCAGTAATTGATAAGCTCATTATTTCACTCACTTATCTATATTATTTTTAAACTATTTTATGTAGTTTTATTGAGTTTATATATATATTTTATGCATGATGTCAATATTAGGTGGTTTTAGGTGTGTTTTGATGTTTATGCAGGTTTTTAGGCCTAAACTCACGAGAAAACCGTTCTGAAAGCAATGACGTGTAAGAGTAGCAGTGAAGAGTTTTTCCACAAGAGGAATTCGGGCTATTGGTGCATGTAAATGTATGATGCTTTGAGTTAGCTATCCAATGCAACTGGAATCGGGTCAATCGGAGTTCGGATGAGGAAGTTATGGCCAAAACCGTGAGACCGCGCAGAAGGGGCGAGAAGCCGCGTCGACAGACGCCAATCAGCATCGATCGACGGAGACCAGGAAGCCTCGTCGATCGACGTGGATCAGCCACGGTCGACGCGAGCATGTTTGCTGGAGCCTAATAAAAATTGGATTTATTCATATCTTTAGCCCTAGATTTGATAGGATACACATCCACCCCTATAAATAGCTTCATAAATTCGATTTTTAGAGACCCATTCGATTCCCAATCATATGTTTTATTCCAGATTTCAGATTTTATAGATTCCAAGAGTTCTAGGGTTTATGTTTGAAGACAGAGTTTTGTGGGAAGACATTCCAACCCAAGTTTTTATGCAAATCAGGTTTTATTTTTCTATGATGAATATTACTCTGACTATGTGTAACTAATCTCTTTCTCAGATTCTAGGGTTTCGAATTATCAATGTATACATGTTTGATTGATTGAATTATTTTCCCTTTCCCTTCGTAGTTTGTGAAATCTGTGCTTATTCATAATCTTGATTTGATGGCCACATCTTAGGATTATCTAGTTGATTACTTGAGACGTAACTGTGATAGTTTTCAATGGAAAGAGATTTTCACAATATAATCTGATTTCTTGTCGTAACTGAAGGAGATTGATTGTAGGAATAAATCTGTAAATCTTTGGAGTTAGTTAATTTATCTTAAGACCGAGCGGAGATAGGTAATTAATTAATCTACTTTACGAATTGTCCAACAAAGAAGTTCGTAATACTTTTCTGATGTTTCACTACGAAGAGGAATTAAAATTGGGAATTAATCGATTCATTCATACATGTTATACTTGATAGGTAGATATCCCTGGAATCTGTGTTTCTCTTATTTGAATCCAAAAGCTTTTTAATTTCCTGTTTAATTTTCATTAGCAAGTATTGCGATTTTCAAAACAACCAAAACTTTTTAATTGATTTTACTAACCAGTATTTTGAGAACTTATGATTTAGTACTTAAGGTTTTTCGTTGCTTCATTCCCCTGGATCGATAACTTTAGGGTTTACAAATTTATGTGCCACTATTTCTATAATTAATTTGTAGAAATTACAGTGATCATAATGCAGATAACCCACCACCAAGTACCAATTTTTTTATCCCATTACAGATACCAACAAAATTAATAGATTCCCAATTCCGACTCGGCAAAAATTAACAAAAGTAAATAACAGGAAGGTAAATGATACGAATTGAATACAAATTACTGGTTCCAACTAGACAATCAGGTTCAAATGTAGTAAAAACAATTAGGATTAGATTAAGCAGTAAAAGATACATGAGGATAAGAAAAGAAAAGACACACATCGACCGATCATATCCCCCAAACTTATTCAATAAACAGGATAGAATAAGTTTGTGGGAAAAAGATCACGGAGATGTGTGGAAACCTCACTGTGGTGGGGGTCAGTTTTGCGGGAAACGAGCCATGAATTGGCGCATCTGATCCTCTGCTTCTTGCTGGCGTCGCCATTGTTCCCGCTCCTGCTCAAAGTGTTGTTGCTGCACCGCCCACTCCTCCTGTTGTCGGTCAAAGTGACGCTACTGCTTTGACCACTGCTCCCTTTGCTGGTCTTCGAAGGATCTCCGAGCTGTCCAATCCCACCGCTGCTCCTCCTCAAAAGAACGGCGCTCAGTGGTGTAAGTAGCCTGAGCTGCAGAAATAGCCTGCAGCTGGGCGTTCCACTCTCCCCACTGCTGCTCCAAATGGCTCAGCCGCTCCTTGAATGCCACACGGTGTGTGAGACGCTTGTAGAAAGTGGAGGTGTCCCTTTGGGTCCCCCGGGAGGTACCTCCTGTCAGAATGTGGCGCGGCTGCTCGTCGGACTGCCCCCGGTCAGAACCATGCTCGTCACCTCCGGCATCCTAATCATCTGCAGCATCTTCATCATCTTCAGCATCCTCGTCATCCCCATCTCCTCCAGTGGGACGGAGGTGAGGCTGCCTCTCCATAGCGTCCGCAGCGGCCTAGACGGCTTCTAAGTGAGCCAATGTATCTAGCTTTCAGTTCTGGCGGTATTGGCGAAGCCCTACATTAGTGAGCTCGGCATTTGACAGTGGGAAGGGCGGTGGTGTGCACTAAGAGAAGAGGTAGGGTGGGTGACCGGTCTGGAGGAATCGGAGGGCAACCAACTTCTGGATTGTCAGCTATGTCAATGGTTCGGCCAGGTGCACCCCCGGATTGATTCCCATCGCCAGAATGAGGTGGGTCCATAGTCCCCCAATATAGATCGAGCCATGGCTGGAAGAGGATGCCCGGCTGGACTACAGTAAAAATAGCTGGGCAAAATTTAAGGCCTGCCCATGGAGCATGCAATACATCGCCATAAGCTCGACGTCCCCCATCGAGTTGTTACCCTTTCTGGCAAAAAGAGTGTGTGCCAGAATCCGCTAAATGATCCGGAAAATAGGATTTCGAATCATGGACGCTTTGCACTTGCCAGATTCCCAGGCTGGGCTGTCATCGGCGCAGATGGTGGGCCAGAAGACATTAACATCAAAGCCTCTCGGTTTGGTGTACACACCAATGTCAGGGACCCTGAAGGCCCTGTTTATCTCCTTTGTGGTAAGGGTGCGGTCCTCATTTAGGGCACGGAAGGTAGCTCCTGTCGGCGTGTTTCGGCCCGTGATAGTGAGCTCAAAAGTAGTGAGGATCTCCAAGGTGAAACGCCTGTAGGTTGGGTCCTCGAGCTCTAGAATGGGGTGCCAATCGATGTTTGAGAGTAGCTCTTTGACATTATCGTAGAGCCCCAGCTCCTGAAGTGTGTCAACACATGGGTATCGGGTGGCTTCAACCCCTTTCTCTACCAAAGCTTTGAATTTGTGATGAAGATCCAACCCTTGGGGTTGGATTCCGTATGTTTCCGGCCTGGTGGACTCAACGCGGCGTTGAGGTGCCATTTGAACTCTGCATGACAGAATCATAGATCAAAGCCAACAGACGTCATAAGGAAATATGTAAAATAAACTAAACTTACATGTAATGCAACATCTCCATATTCTAACTAACTATGTATGCATGATCACCCTACATTCTCCACATTGATCAACATTCCAATGTCCACAAGTGTACCCCCAAAACTCAAGCAAGTATGAGTAAATGCAGTGATAGGATTTTTAATTCAACTTCCCAAAAATCCGAGTTCTAGACGAACATAATTCAATATCATCAACACAAAAGCCCCAAATCAAAACTCAATCCCTAAAATTACTAAAACAATGCAACAAAACCATAAATATGCTTACACATGCTATCTAAAATCGAAGTACTGGATAAAAACGATAGTTTAAAGCAAATAATCCAACATTCAACCTACATTATCAACTAAACGATGAAATATGTGTACGAAATTGAAATAAACATAAAGATTAAGAAGATTACCTTGAATTTGAAGTGAAAATTGAAAAACAAACTTAAACCTTAGGATTTGGGGATTTTTATTTTTTTGGACGAAATTTGGAAAAGTAATCGGCTAGAAACCTTCTAAGGATGATGGGAATCCAATGTGCAGAAGGATTTGAGGCGATTTGTAGTGAGGGGGTCGGATTTTTAGAGAGAAGATTATGTGGTTTCGTTTGTATAGAAAATGGGTTGAAAAGTTGGGGAGAATGAGGGGGTTCAAAGTTTAAAATTTGCTGATTTTGCAATTTCAGCGACCCAGAACCCGTTCGGCGATCACCGATTTTGTAGTTGAGTCGCCGAAGTTGCTTCGAAACATTTTCTGGGAAAAGCGGATTTGGCGACCCGTTTACATTTTCGGCGATCGCCGAAAATGTAAATGGGTCGTCGATTTTGTGCCGAAGCAAAAATAAAAAAATGTAATTTTGGCGACCAAACCAATGAAATCGGCGATCGCCGAAATTGCTTCGAACCTGTATAACTTTGACGACGAACTCGGTGACCTAAGATTCACAATCGGCGATCGCCAAAAGTGTAATTGGGTCGCCGTTTTTGTTTCTTCCGGCAATTCCTCGCATTTCGAACTCATCATCTGCACCCATTAACTCAACAACCAAACGTGAACGCATATTGTAGAAAAAATGGAGTAAGGAGATGCCAAAATGCTGAACACAATGCAATAGGACTCAATTAAAGGTTGGGTTGCCTCCCAACAAGCGCTTCATTTAACGTCTGTAGCTAGACTCAGCAGTGTTCATCTTATAGATCAGCTAGGTGCAGTTCACAAACGAACGACACAGACTCATACTGAGCAAAAGTTTTGACTCGGTTACCATTGACAGTGAAGTGTGTGCTATCAAAACCTAGCAATTCTATAGTGCCATTAGAATTCACTTTCTGAATCACATATGGACCAGTCCATTTCGACATAAGTTTTCCAGGAAACAAATGGAGACGGTAATTAAATAAATGTACCTGATCCTCTGGCGTGAAGTGGCGGAGACAAATGCGTTGATCATGAAGGCTCTTGGCTCACTCCTTGTACAGCCTCGAACTCTCATATGCTTCAGTTCGAAATTGATCTAACTCAGTTAGTTGCAGACGCCTCGGCTCAGTTACAGTCTTCAGATCCCAGTTGATGTTCTTTACTGCCCAGTATGCTCTATGTTCCAGTTCCACTGGTAAGTGGCATGATTTCCCAAATACCAACTGATATGGTGACATACCAATTGGAGTCTTGAATGCAGTTCTGTATGCCCATAGAGCATCATCCAAGCGAGTAGCCCAATCTTTCCTAGAAACCACAGATTTTTCAAGGATTTGCTTGATTTCTCTGTTGGCTAGCTCAGCTTGTCCATTGGCCAGGGGGTGGTATGGGGATGTAATTTTGTGATGCACTCCATACTTTGCTAGCAGACTCCCCAGCCATTTATTTTTAAAATGTGACCCTCCATCACTCAACAGTGCTCGAGGTGCTCCAAAACGAGTTAAGATATTCTTTTGTAGGAACTTGAGCACCACCTTCGAGTCATTCGTTGCAGTGGGGATAGCCTCAACCCACCGGGTCACATAATCCACCGCCAACAAGATATATTGATATCCATGGGACTTAGGGAATGGTCCTATGAAATCAATGCCCCATACATCAAAGGGCTCGATCTCGAGCATGTATTTCTGAGGCATCTCGTCTTTCTTTGAGATGTTCCCCATCCTCTGGCATCTGTCGCAGCTAGCCACAAACTTCTGACAATCGCGGTAAACCGTAGGCCAGTAAAATCCACTTGTGATGATCTTTATAGCTTTCCGGTTCACTGATGCGGTAAAAGTTCAATCACAATAAACTCTCAACCACACAAGAA
>JAPKLW010000907.1:288309-311116 GCA_026898455.1 Plectranthus barbatus | reverse complement strand
TTTGAAGGGTCGAATTAGGGTTGTTGAACGTCCATCCGTCATTGTTTTCGTTTCCAATTCCGTTCGAGTCGTTTCCGCGTCGTGTCTACTCTTGTTCCTGGGCTGCGATCTAAACCTTCCAGCGAGGATCGTATCAATAACCAACGACATAAGTATAAAGGGAAATAATATTTTATTGGTGAGTGAGAATTAATTTTTCATTTTGGAAAATAGGACTAATATGATGAGACAAACGAAAAAAGAAATTGGGACTAATATGGCAAAGCAGAGAGAGTATTACTTTGAAATTGAGAGGGAAGATGAGATTTTATTTTTAATTTATTATTTTATGACAAAAATAAGAGTAAATATTATTATCATATTTTGTTTATGGTATGTGTTGGTGGACAGTAAATATTACATTGATCTTATCATTACCATACCAAAAATTTTCGATATAGTATAATACATTATCAAAAATTACAGTATCACAAATATTCGGTGATTTATTCAATATTTTTTTGGTACTATGTATACGGTATTTCAATATATTTCTCCATCCCTAATAGAAACAAGGGTGTAACTGAATCGAGTGATGTCGAGTAGTGTTTTCTTTAAATTTGACTTATTTATTGTAAAATCAAGAATCGAACTTTATATCGCTTTTTTAAGTTCATAAAACTTATTAAATTTTGGTCGAGCCCAAATAAATTCTCAAAATTAATATTATAATTATAATACTTTTTTTATAAGAAAAATTATTTATTCAAAAAATTATATCAGCTTCATAGTTAAATTCAATTTTCTTATAACTATAAAGATTCACCATACTTGTAACTCTCTTCAGAAATTAATTCTAAAAAGTAAATTATTTAAAATTTAATACAAAATTTTGATGACGAGCTTGCACACGAGTTTATTAGTTATTCTATAAAAGTCAAATTTGATTCATAATAAATAATTTTTCATCAAATAAACAATTTGATTCATTTACAACCACATAATTAATTAGTCTAATAATTGACATTATTCTTGAATAAAAGATTTGCAATTAGTAAGTGGTAGCGTGGGTTCTCAATCAAATTCTCCTATTAAAATTATTAGATATAATAGTTATTTTAACCATTCAATTATTCTACAAAGTTATTTTAGACCTTTGAAAATCATTTGGATAATTAGATACTTTGACTTTTAAAATAAATTCAATTAAAACTCTTGATTTTTTAAAATTTTTGGTTTATACTTAAAATTTCAATTATATCCTAATTAAATAGTATCGATCTTTGGCAGTTGTAGACTTATTTTTATTCTTTAATAAATGGTACATCTTTTTTATTTTTCAACTTTGTTGGATCATATGTGTTTATATGTTAATTTTTAAGAAAATTATAAATATGTATATGGTACATTATTTGTATATAAATCTACTAATATATTAAAATGTATTGTCTAAAATAAGTGTTTCAGTCAAAAACAAAAAATAACTTTTTATATATGTTAATTGTCTGTAATTTTATTTATTCACTATTATATTAAAAAAAAAATTATGTATCTTAATGTTTGTAATTTTATTTATTAATGTATCTACATATATAATTTATATAATAACAAAAACAATATATTTTTGTAATTTTTTCCTCGAAATCTTTACAAATTCACTATGCTATTTTTAAATATACGTACATAATTTGTTATATAAGTCAATCTCACATTGTAGATTAGAATCATATTTTTTTATTAGTTTTTTATTTACTCCGCACTGTGAGAATTTTTAACGTAAATATATAATATTTCTATTTTAGTAGAAATTTATAAATATATAGGAAGACATGTCGATATAATTTACAGAGTTAACAAATATTTACATTGATGGATAAAAATATCAACATATTTTTTATATAATTGTTAATATATAATTTGTTTTATAAATAAAATATTAAATATTAGTGTGTGCAACGCGCCGGATGTATAATTAGTATAAATCTCATAATAAAAAGTACATTCGCCAAATGCTCATTTCGCAATGCAATATACCCAATCCGACTCAAGGCATGGGACCAAAGCGACTCAAAGTCACACGGAGTCAACTGGCCTAAGCGCCCGTCTCAAAGGAAGAGGGCTCAAGCCCTAGACACTTCACCACAGGGGCGGATCTTATATATTAAATTGGGATATACTAGTACCTGATATTTTTTTTATATATAATGTATTACTAATTTAATTTTATTTATATATTATATCCATAATTATAAATTTTTGAATCGATCACGGCTTTATTCCGATGTGTATGGCGCGATGAACTGCAAATAACATAAAAATTTTAAAAAAAATACGAGCACGCTCAGAATTAAGGTAATGCCACATAAACATGAGCAAGATAAGAAAAAACAAACAACTAAAAATGATCACCGTAATAACGCGTTTAAACACGAAATGATTGTCCCTGCCTAGTTAGGGTTTTGTAAGCCTCCCTGTGGCTTTTCTTCGCTGGTGTATCGGCGTGTGGTTATCCAAGTGGGTCGGGGGACGAGGCAGTTGTTCGAGCTCTCGTACTGTCGACTGGCGGCGTGGTCTCTTATGTTATTGACTTTTTTAAATGTAGGGTTTCCTGTGTCGTTTTGTATTCCAACGTTCAAAAAAGATCCTCTTCCAACATTATTCCTTTGTGGAGACTGTTCACGTCCAGAGACACCAGTTGAAACAGTATTTTGCTGGGTTGCGTCTCTTGATGTAAGCGTAGGATCTTTGTAATCCTAGCAACCCGGATGGCGATGATGAGTAGGGGAAAGGAAACTGTATCGGCGGAGGACTAGGGAGACTAGGAGATTATCATTGTTCCTGATGAAAAGGGAGGTAAGTATGAACAAGAAACCTATTGTGTGGTGGCGAAAGTGTGGACGAACAAAGTGCATAACTCCAATGCGCTAGTTGAAACTATGAGAAAGCTGTGGAACCCGAGAAATGGAATGGCATGTGGTGAGGTTGGCTATAACTTATTTATGTTTCAATTTTATTCAAAAAAAGATAGAGATGCTCGCAATGGCCCTTGGCATTTGAATAAACACATTCTGATAATGAGAGAAATTTCCAAAGAGGAGCAACCCTCGTCTGTCGAGCTCGTGGAAACACCATTCTGGGTGAGATTTTACGACATTCCGCTGAAGGTGAGAAACACCAAGACGATTGAGACCATCAGAAGTCATGTAGGTAAGGTGTTGGAGATATATGAGCATACTGTACGAGGGGCAGCTAGAAGTATCAGAGTTAGAATTTTGATAAACCTGAAGAGGCCGCTAAAGAAATGAGCCAAAATAAAAATGGGTAGTGCAGAGCCTTGCTGGATACCATTAACATATGAACGAATCCCAGCGTTTTGCTATTGGTGTGGTAATCTAGGACAATACCACGGAGACTGTGATGATTATCAGAACGGGGAAGAGGGGGAGATATCCAGTGTAAAGATGATGTCCTACGGAGAGTGGCTGCAAGCTTCTCCAAAAAAACAAGCACTAATCTTCCCAGGTGAAGGACATGAAATACGGCAACAACCCAGAAAGCTCCTGCTCTTGAATGATGATAATTGTAAGGCAGGGGGAGGAAAAAAGAGGAGGAAAAAGTGGAGAAAGTTGATGAGAAGAATATAGCGAAAAGCATAACTGAACTGTCTGAAGAGCTAAAAAAGGTAATTGTAAGTTTGAAGAAGGAGGAGGTACATGAAAGAGAGGAGAACATAATAGTTACAACAGAGGTCATAAAGGAAAACAAGCAGAGGAAGGTAAACAATAGAGAGATTGTGGAAATTACTATGAGGAAAAAGAAGGGTGTGTCGAAGCTAAGAAGGAAGGACAGGGTAAGCTCGAAGAACAACCATATACCCCGACAGAGGAAATCATTAGAATGTTAAAAATCAAGCCACAAGAGGGGTTGGGGTGTAGAAGTGTAGAACGAGGAAATGATCAGAGGGAACAGAATGAACGGGATACAGTAAGTATTATGCGAAAATGGAAAAGAATCGGTACATCGAAGCAAGGTCACAAGGAAGGAGGGAGCAACATCGTCGGAAAGAGAAGGGAGGAAAAATGGACATCGACCAAATGGAGGCAAAGGAAAATAAGAGAGTAAAGAGTTCTAGTGCCACAACGGCGGAGGCTGCTGAGCAGCCCCGCCGATCACCATGAAAATCTTGAGCTGGAACTGTCGGGGGCTTGGGAACCCACCGACAGTTCGTATCTTAAAGAAGATCCTGAGGGAGGAAAAACCTGACTTAGTATTTCTAATGGAAACGAAGAAGACAAGTAGGGAGATGAATCAGTTGGTCAACAGATTTGTGAATTTTAAAGGATGTCTTAGTGTGGATTGTGAGAGGTATAATAGGGGTAGAAGGGGCGGTATCACACTTCTGCGGAATGAAGAGTTCGAAGTACAAATACAGTCATATTCTCTTCATCATGTAGAAGGTGTGGTACATAAAGAGGGTGAGAAAGAGTGGAGCTTGGTGGGGGTTTATGGCTGGCATGAAGCTGATAACAGACGTCGTACGTGGGAGCTATTGAAGAAGGTGAATAAAGGAACGAAAGATGGAAAAAATTTTGTAGGAGACTTCAATGAAGTTCTTTGGAGCACAGAAAAAATAGGAGGAAAAGATAGAGCAGGAATACAAATGGACCGGTTCAGAGAGTGCTTAAGTGAATGCAGTGTGGAGGATCTCGAGTATGAGGGATGCAGGTTTACGTGGTTCAATAACAAAAATGAACAAAATAGTGTGGGTTGTAGACTTGATCGAGCCATGGCTTCGGAGGAGTGGAAATTGCTTTTTCCATATTATAAGGTAAAACACCTCCCTAGGTTGAAGTCTGATCATGCCCCAATTATTGTGCAAGGGGAGAAGGAGATGGAAGCTCAGAGCATGAAGAAAAGGCAAAATGTTTTCCGCTTCGAGCAGATGTGGTGTCAGAAAGAGGAGTTCAACGAAATTATTAAGCAGGCCTGGGAGAAGACTAATAAGAGTGATGATATCACTTGTAAGCTCAACCAGTGCGGAGTAGAGCTTAATGGGTGGGCGATGCACAAGTTCGGAAATATTGCTAAAAAGAAGCAGGAGCTCTCGCAGTTCTTGGAGAATATTGCTCTAGTATGAGTACGGAAGATGGGAGACAAGAGAAGGAAAGGATAGAGGCAGAGCTGGATAATATCTTGGAGAAAGAGGAGACCATGTGGTATCAGCGCAGCCGCGTCCTATGGCTGCGAGATGGAGATAAGAACACTAAATTCTTCCACCAAAAGGCATCCCAACGCAAAAAATGAAATAAAATTAAGAGGTTGTTGAGGGGAGATGGGAGTGTCACCACGAAGCAAGAGGATATTGTAACCGAGCTTACTAAGTACTTCAAGGAGCTATACAAGATAGAGGAGAGAGTGGAGGATGGCGATCTGTGGGATGGATTGGAGTGTAAGGTGACGGTGGAAAATAACAAGAAGTTGATGGAACCGTACACGTATAAGGAAGTCGAGGAGGCTCTTAAGCAATTGCATCCTTCGAAGGCGCCTGGACAAGATGGTATGCCTCCAATCTTCTTTCAGAAATATTGGTACTTGTGTAGGGATGATGTGCTTAAAGATGTGCTTAATGTTTTAAATCACGAGGGAGACCCATCTACCCTTAATCACTCGAATATCATCCTTATTCCAAAAATTAAAAGTCCCAAAGACCCGAAGCATCTTCATCCAATTATTCTGGCGAATGTTATTGCCCGTATGATTTCCAAAACCATTGCTAACAGATTAAAGCATGTGCTTCCTTCAGTTATATCTGAAAACCAAAGTGCTTTTGTCCCCAGCCGAATTATTACTGATAATGCAATGGCAGCTCTTGAGATTTTCCACTATCTGAAGAATAAAAAAAAAGAAAGAAGGGTTGGTTAGCGATGAAGCTTGATATGAGTAAATCCTATGATCGGGTTGAGTGGGACTTTCTTGAAAGGTGCTGATAAAACGGGGCTTCAATCGTGACTGGGTGAATTTGGTTATGTGCATTGTGAGGTCGATTTCTTATTGTCTTTGTGTGAATGGCTTTGTGCCGGACCGCTTTATGCCGGAAAGAGGACTCCATCAAGGAGATCCTCTTTCCCCTTTTTTTATTTATTTATTGTGCAGAATGTCTCTCCAGTTTATTGCAAAAAGCAAAAAAGGGTGGAATGATCCACGGGGTGAAGATCAGCCGGCAGGCCCCCCCAGTGACACATCTTTTTTTCGCAGACGACACAATTGTTTTCACAAAGGAAAATGTGCAAGAGGCTGAGATGGTCAAAATTATATTAAAGAAGTATGAATTGGCATCCGGACAACGGATTAACCTTGACAAAACAGAAATTATGGTGAGTCCGAATATGGCGGAAAATAAAAGAAAAGAAATTGTTGAATGTCTTAAGGTGAATCTGGTTGGAGCACATGCAAAATATATGGGGCTGCTAACAATTTTAGGGAGAAGGAAGAAGGAAGTTTTCAGGAGTATCCCGGATCGTGTGAGGAGAAAACTTAAAGAGTGGAAAGATAGCACACTGTCTCACGCGGGGAAGGAAGTGCTTATAAAATCTATTATCCAAGCCATTCCTAGTTATACTATGAGCTGCTTCTTATTGCCGATTGGTGTTTGTCAAGAGATTGAAAGAGAAGTGGCACGGTTCTACTGGGGGGCTGCGGGAAAGGAGAAGAGAATCCATTGGAAAGGGTGGGAGGTCCTGACAATGCCCAAAGGAAGTGGTGGAGTTGGTTTCAAGGAGGTGTTTGCGTTTAACTTGGCGATGCTCGCTAAACTGGTGTGGAGGCTTCATCAATCACAGAACTCGGTTGCAGCTAAACTCTTAAAAGCAAGATACTATCCGAAAAGCAACATTGTGGAAGGAAAAATATGATATAATCCTAGCTACTTGTGGAGAAGCTTGTGTGCAGCGAAAGACATTGTGAAGAGAGGAGAAGCTTGGCGGATTAGGGATGGTAAGTCAGTTCGGATTTGGGAAGATCAATGGATCGGCACATCGAATCAAGTAAAACTAAGGACAAATAGAAGAATTGAAGGTGAGTCGACGGTGGATAGCTTAATCGAGTTGGAGAATGGAAGATGGAGAAGGGACGTCATAGCTTCACTGTTTGACGAAGAGGAACAAGGAAAAATCACCGCCATACTGCTAAGCAGTAAACCAGGACTTGATAAGAGAATTTAGAAGTTCACACCAAACGGGAAATTCACAGTGAAATCGGCTTATAAGGTGGCTATTAGCAAGTTTTCAAGCTTGAATAAGGTGAGAGCTTGTATGAGTGAAGCAAATAAGGAGTGGTCTAGAATGTGGAAGATCCAAGTGTATCCCAGAGTTAAGAACTTTCTGTGGAGAGTGTGCACTAATACACTACCTGCGGGAAGTAACTTGGTTCGAAGAGGAGTCAGGTGGGAGCCGATGTGTCCAAGATGTGAAGAAGCGGTTGAAACACAGGAGCATGCAATATTGGGCTGCGAAAGAATCTCGGTCATGTGGAAAAAAAATTTTCTT
Source organism: Plectranthus barbatus (assembly GCA_026898455.1). Classification (NCBI taxonomy): domain Eukaryota; kingdom Viridiplantae; phylum Streptophyta; class Magnoliopsida; order Lamiales; family Lamiaceae; genus Plectranthus; species Plectranthus barbatus. The sequence continues at coordinate 303,593 of JAPKLW010000907.1, read as the reverse complement.
AGGTTGGATGTGGCCAAGTGGAAGGATTGGAACCTCCGCACAATTGTGTGGGAGCTCATGGGCACCAAACCGAGAGAAGTCGTCGAGCTCTTTGCGGTAACAGCGTGGGAGATTTGGAACGCCAGAAACAGGTGGGTCTTCGACAAAAAGGAGACAAATGAATGGGATACGATGGAAAGAGCAAGAAGAAGATAGGACAAGTACCAAACACGACAAATGGAGCAGGGAAAAAGAGAGAATTTGCGGGTTTGTAAGGCTTAGTGGAAGAGACCCACTCAAGGTAATCTGAAGCTGAATAGTGACTACGCTGCTTTATCTGAGAACGTTATTGGAATCGGCTATGTGATTAGAGACGATCAAGGTAAGGTGAAGCTGGCGGGAAGGGCGCTAATGGAAGCAACAGGCAACAGTACATTGCTTGAAGGAGTCGGTTTGAGATACGCCCTGAGTTCGGCAATGCAGTACGGGCTCAAAATCGAACAGGTGGAGAGCGATAACCAAAGCTTGATTGAAGGGATTAACGGAAGAAAGGAGATGCCGGCGTATTGTGATGTCGTTGTGGCAAATATTAAGCGGTTGGCGATGGAGGTGGAGTGCAAATCGTTCGAGGCCATTCCTAGGGAAGCTAACTCAGTGGCTCACTATGCCGCTAGACTCCCAGATTTTTTTAGTTTGAATCATGCTCCTAGTTTGCTGGACCAATTCATTCGAGATGATGTACGAACATGATTGACTGCAGGAGCAGTGAAGTAATGAAGTTCTATTCTAAGAAAAAAAAAAAAAAAAAAAAAAAAAAAAAAAAGATCACCGTAATGCCGAAGGTTCTTATGGAAGGTTCCATCTTAAAACTCAATCATCCAAAAAAAATCCCTACAACAGTGATAAAATGTGATTAAATAACTAATTTTTGTTAGTATTGGTGAGGTGATTGAATTAGTTAATGAAGATGAAGAATATATAACTGATTTAGATTTGGTAATTTCAATATTAAATTTTAAAAGACTACACTATTATTATTTTTTTTAGAATTTTATCAAATACATCCATTTTAATATGATCCAGGGGTTCATTTTGAAAAATATAAACAATTAAAATAAATTTATTATTCATTTTATATATACTTCCAAATCAATGAACTATATATGATTCCTATTGCATTCAATGAATTTTATTAGTAGCATAATTTGTAGTGTGGGGACTTAAAAAGATTAATTTTTATTATCCTGGCAGTTTCTAATAAATATCTTACTTTTCTAGAGGAAATATCAAATTTGCAATTAATCAATATACTGAGTGGATCTAATACTAAAACTGAGTTTGTGTTATAAAAAAATTAATGATTAAGATTAAAATTTTTAAAGAAATCCTATGCTTAATAGTTTATAAGTCAAGTTTAAGATCTTAGAAAAATTTATAAAGTATTTAAAGATAATAAAATTATATTTTATTCCTTAATTATTAATCTTTTTATCTCGACTAATGACTATTAAAAGGTGTATTTAAGCCCCCTGTTCGGGGCCCAGTGGTAAAAGCAAGACTTATGATCAAGAAATTATGGATTGGGCTTCCATGGAAACATGTAGAATATCCGGGTATGTGTATTTAAATTAAAAAAAATATATATCTAAGCTCGTAAACAATAATAATAATAATAATAATAATAATTTATTATTATTACTAACTACTACGTCGAAACGTGTAAAATATAGTACGATAAATTTATTGTATAGATTAGAATAGGGCAAGTATTTCAATTACTATCCAACGTGCAATATTTTATTATGATGTTGAACCTTTGTCATGACCTCCTTTACGTTCTTGGACTTGGAGGTTGTTACTGAAATTGAGTTTATAATACCAGCGAATTTAAATTGTTACTATAATACTGTAGTCGAATCAATTTATGGTGTTAAAATGTTAGGAAGTATTTTTACATATTGTTGTATTTTGATGTGTCAAATAATATATAGAAACGTATTAGGAAATTTGTTAGAATTTTTTTACTTATTGTGTTTTGGTGGATCAAAGTCTTGATCAAGGTCTAACCAGTCTAAATTATCTCTAGATTAGCTTCAATTTTATTTTCAAATTTAAAGTCTTGTAAGGTCTTTTTATCAAGTTATAAGTTGGAGTTGATTAAAGAACAGACTGATGAATCAGTTTGGGATGCGCAAAAGACTCAAACAGGCTAAAAGTTCAGTATGGAACTGACCAGTTTGGGTCTTATCTACATCAAATGGAACTGATCAGTCTTGGACTGACCAGTCTGGAGCTTACCAGTCTTAACCATCAAACTTGTCAGTCTGGGGATCAATGATCAGACTTGTGACGAGAGCCAGCATGAACTTGCCAGCCTGACGATATCAGCATGGAATCTCAGTTCCAATCCCCGCACACAGAGACAAGAAGAATTATTTGAGGAATGGTACTGACAAAGATCAGACTTTAAGGATTGAAGATTGCTTAAAGTCTACAAGCCCAAGGCATAGGACTTTCCAGAAAATGACACATACCCGCTCATAAGGACATAAACATTGGATTGATCGAACATCCAATGTGTCTAACGGCTCCAAATATTTGAATCACTCCTTTTCCTATAAATAGTCGAGGATAATCAAAGATTCAAGTACATAACACCTTACTCTCGAGCTTGCCGGATCTCTGCAAAATTTACGACTCAAGGTTAAAGTCTTTCTAAAGATTTTCCATGTGTCACCTTTGTGAAAATGAGACTTAGAACTTCTAGTTCTTGAGTTACTCTTGGTGTTATTTCTCTCCAAGAAAGAACAAAATAGTCAAGTACGCTCTGTACTTTGACTCTAACGGGCATTCTAATCCACCAAACTAACAGTTTTGAGGTAAACTATAAAGACCTCTTATCGGCGACAAGGAGGCTGTGTGGTGTGCCCACACTCCGAGGAGCTACGAAGTGAAGACGTACAAAGGATCGGTCGAATTAGTTTATGAATTGAAGGATGAGGTATTTTTTCAGCAAGCAATAGATCGTGGGAGCACCTTATATTTATATCACTTAGTCGATTTCTTGACTTGTGTCTGAAAAGTGGACGTAGAACCTTTTGGTTTCCGAACCACTATAAATAATTTGTCTTTATTTGCTTTCTTTTTATCAGTTTACATAGTTTAAAACTTTACACTCAAATGTTAAAGTATAAAGTGAAACTGACTCGACTATCTGGACTTAAGAACTAAACTGAGCTTCAGAAAACCAAACTGAGACTGACACTCTATTTGGGTAAGTGCAAGTTTCTTATTAAACAATCATTCCGTTGTGCAACTTATTTATACTCTGAAATCCAGGACCAACAAAATCACTAGTTTAGGATGTCTCTAGATTAGCTCTAGGTTTTGGAAAACGTGTAATATCCTATATATGATATCAATTGAGTTGTAAAAGGGCTTATCTAAACAAACTTGAAATCCTCTAGTTTGGTATCAGAGATGATAGAAGAAACTGGCTGCAATCCTTAGTATTTAGAGATTTCGCATGAAGAAAACTGGCTAACATCACCAACACAAAACTAGTCAGTTTCACTCACGCCTGTCATTCTCGAGCACAGAGACACCAAGAAAAAGTCAGTAGGAATCCTCCTGATGGCTAGAGTTTAATAATGAAGATTACTTAAAGTCTGGAGATCCTGGTGTTGGACCAATTTTGATTCCTCCTACGAACACACAGTACAATGTCAACACTTATGTCAGAAAAAGGAGCAGGTGCAGACTTTCTGCAAAAGCAACATGTCCTTCGCATAAGAGAGGCACCGATTAGACATCTTCTGAAATATCTCTCAACGGCTACAATTTCTAATTTCTCACACTCTATCTACAAAGAGACATATTGTCCCCAGAAGAGAGGTTACCAATTCTCCTGATTCAACAATCCCACATACCTACGAGAATTATTACCAGTCATTCAATTGCAAAAGCTTGCAAGTTTGAAGGTTTTTATAAGCTCACCGCGTGCCATCTTGCACACGAGACATGTTGCTATCTAAACACAAGTTATTTATTTGGTGTTCTTACTCTCCAAATATGTAGTCACAACTTGTCTCCAAGTAGTGATTCTTACGGGCATTTAACCAAAAGGATCGACGATTCTAGGAAGAACTTTAAAACTCCCAATTTCCAAAGGTGGAGGTTGCATGGTGTGCCCACACTTCGGATCTGCGAGGCAGAGGAAGCAACGGTCTGGGCGAGTGAGCAAGTGGACTGGTGGCCGCTGGCATTTATCAGCTTGCGATAGATCGTGAGAATCTTTGTACTCCAAAACCTAGTGTATTCCAGACTTAAGGTCTGAAGAGAGGACGTATGGCTCTTGTGTCCAAACCTCTATAAATTCTTGTACATTTACTGCCTTATTTATTTTGTCATAAGTATTTAGAACTCAACACTGTCTAAGTGATGAAGTATACTTGAAATCTGAACTAAATCTCAAACTCGTTAATCCTAAATTTTTACAGATACAAACTGGTGAATAACAATCAGTTTGTGAGTGCAAGTTTGACAAGTAAATTTTTTGCTGCTTGTATAAAAACTCTTATCTCGGGCCCAACACAAAAATAAATTATTATGTTTATTTAAGAAGTGGTATTACATTCCTACGTAGGCTAGCTCCTATAATTTTAATTAATGGAAGAACTTCATATTTAAGGAATACCTCATGGAATAATATATTTTCTTCTGATCCTAATCTTCTAGTTTGTATCCCTTACTCCTTAGATATTTGGTAAGGAACTGCAACATGATTAAACTGCACCATGAAGTAATATACTATGATCTCCCTACAGTTACCATCGCACTCTCTCAAATATAATTGAATAATTTCAATCTCCAGTTCCTACTCTGAGTAGAAAATGTTATTTATAATAAGGGTAAAAATCTGGTGGGCTCTAAGTAATTTGTGGGTCAAATCAATGATAAGATGCAAATAATAAAGTGAATTTATGAATTAGTTAATTCTCATTTTCAACTTAGAACATAATTATTTAATTAATATTACATCATGTCAACAAAAAAATAATATTAACCTACCCCTTTATAAGAAACAGGTTGCATCGACTCAATCAATTAATTAATTAGTTAAGCTTTTGACAAGTTTCAATTAATTATCTTATATTCCTTAGTAGTATCACTAAACCATTATCATATATGCTTAAACTTAACCACCCTGTAAATTTTGGATAATGATCCTTTTGAGATCTCCTAGGGAATATCATCATCCTATATTGGATATGGTTAGCTAATTCTAGTCCCAAAAAGTCATGTCGCTCAAGATGCAGATACACAATACATGCAAGACTCTCGACAATAGCAAGTCAAAGTGACATTCAAAATGTATATATTTCTAAATCTCAATTTGGCTTTAGATTCCACTAAGACCTGAGATCTTGGATCATTCTAATGGCTAACAGAAGAACACACCTCAAAGTGATTCCATCAATACATATCAATGTATTAGAATATCTAGTAACCAAGATAAGCCACTTGTTAATTGTAGGGATTTCGTTATTGTGAATTGAATCACTTAATCCAAGCAAAATCCGGATTGTTCATGGATGTTAAAATAATTTCCAATCGATAAAAATCCTAGCATGCTCCTATGAATTTAATGCAATGAATTATATAGTTACCTTTTTAAATCGTAGTGTCTGAATCGGACATCGCGTTGAATCCAAACTTTGATTCCACAACGCGATTTGAGTAAATCTGCAGAATAAGAAATTAGTATAGGGAAAACTAATTTCAATATTTAATCAAAAAACGAATTAGAAGAGAAGAAGGGTTGTTCTCTAGATTAGATCTTCAGATCTGTATCCCAACGTTGTTCATTCCTGCTACTGGTGAGGATTCCACAGGACTGTGATGTGCAGGACAAAGTTGAATTTCGTCTTCTCCCTATACACAATATTGGTGCCGCCCCCTCACTCTCTTTCTCTATGTTTTTTGTATTTTTCAAATGATATGATTTGAGGAGAGAATAAGGACTATTTATAGACCTAGGGTTGAAACCCTAGTGGGCTCCTTTTAGCATATTATTTTAGCCAAACCTGAAACCTAATGAAAATAATAAAGTGGTTCTTTAAATTAATTAATTCCCATGTCTACAACCCAGGACATAATTAATTAATTAATATTAATTCTTTTTCACCACATAATTAATACTGCCCTACCCCTTTATTACCACGTTATGAGAACGGGCTGCATTTACTTGATAAATCCCCATATTTAAGGTTACTGGACACTCATTAATTAATTGGAGCTTCTGACAAGCTTCACACAATTAATTAATTTTTTATTTTCCTAAGCAGTAACACTAAAAATTTATCACTCGTGTTTGAACTTAATCAGTCTCATGACTTTAGCACGATGAATGTTATTGAGCTCTTCAGGGAATGTTCTCATCCTAATACTCGGATATGGTAACCTAACTCCAGTCATTAGATCATTATACACGAAGTGATGTCACCTAAGATGGGGGTATACGAGCACGTTACTCAGGCTCTCTACCATGGCAAGTCAAAGCAACAGTCAGCTCGTGCATACTCCTAAACCTTCTTAGGGATTAGATTCAATCAAGAGACGAGATATTGTATTCTCTAAAGTCAGACAGAAGAATACATCTCACTGCGGTCCAATCAATATGGAACCGCACGTACCAGCATATCAAGTGATCAAGATAGATCACTTCTTTCCGACTATGTTGCAGCCTACACTAACAGACTTCCTCAAGTTGTCTTGGTTGTGATCACTATATTTATATCTCACTAGGTCAAGGGATCATACTGTCTTCTGCGATCTACAACATGTCGTATGATCATCCCTATCGATGAGATAAGAGGATATCAATGTTTCTCGCATGTAAGTTTGTTTAACATATAGGAAATAAAGATGAATGTATACACACTAATAAATGCTTTCAATATACAAAATCCAACATTATTGACTATACCACAACTTGCACTGATTGTTTATCCTGAAGTTGTCTTTGCCATGATAATTGTTTATATATCTCTAGGTCAAGTGATTCATAAGATCTTCTGTGATCTCCTACTCATTGTATGAACTACGGTATCCTCTTATCTCGTAGATAAGGTGATCATACAACAAGTAAGAGATTGTTGAAGACTATATGGATCACTTGACCTAGCGAGATATAAATTAATATCACAGCTGAGATAGCTTGAGGATTAGTCTGTTGTGGTAAGGTACAGTACATTCGGTTATAAGTGGTTTGTCTTGATCACTTGATATGCTAGTACATGGGGTTATGTATTGATTGGACCACGGTGAGATGCATTCTTATGTCTAAATTAGTGGAACCAGATCTAGTGACTTGTTTGTGTTTGAATCCTAATAAAGTTTCAAAAGTATGCACAGGTTCTGTATCACTTTGACTTGCTACGATGTAGAGCTTAATAACGTGCTCGTATATCCGTATTTTTTGTGACAGTTGTTTTTGTAGTACGTTCTGGTAAGTGGCATCTGGTAACTAAAGAAACTAAGTCTACAATAGGTGATGTGAATCACCATATATTTCTTAAACTCCCTTATAGTTTTATGGAACCAAAATAAATACCATGACAAACATTAAATGCCCTATGCAGGCTCCTATTTAATTTTAATGCAATGGGCTCAAGGAATACCTGGATAGCGGATAATAGATCTTAGTGAAAGATGATCTTTAGGTGTTCTTGCATATTTGATCTTCTAATTTGTTCCCTTGCTCGATCCATAAATCTGGTGAGGATACGCTACCTGATTTAAACTGTACTGGAAGAGCTCGATTTCTCCTTCTCTTCCTACACAGCTCTAAGAGGTTGATGAATCTGATTTCCTCACAATAAGAACACATTGCTTCACTAGTTTCTTTAGTTGAACCAGCCTTTTTCCCGGTTTGTGACTCGGACAGTTTAGGAATATACTATTTTACCAATTTCCCTATCGAATCGGCTTCCTTGCCACTTGCTGGTTGGCCAGTTTGGGGTTGTTGGTGGACCAACACTTACCCTGTCTAGTATGATCAGGAATATATTATTGGCTAATCCCTTGCCATTCAACCTACACTGATCACTAGAATTTTCTTTCACAAAACATATTTTCTTCTTTCCAACGTCAGTTCCTAAAGAAACTGCATGATTGCTCAAATCATTTTCAATATAACCTAGAACCACTTAAACTGTTGGGTCTCTTTGAACCAAAAGCACTTCTTCTAACTCTCTTGAGCTTTTTCGAAAAGAACATATACATCATTTTTGCTCAAGGTTTTTCTCTTTCAAAGATTCACACTCCTTTCTAAGATGTTCAAAATCATTTAAAAGGGTGGAGTGTTCTTTCATAAGTTATGTCAGTTCATCGCTAGTAGAACTAGATTTTGCAATCTCATCGATCAAAACTAAAACTTGGACTTTCAGCGAGGAGTTTTCACCAGCTAAAACAATTTTAAGCTCGTGAATTTTTTAAAACTCTTTGGAAAGAATATCTAGGGAAACAACTTCTGAATTGGAGCAATACAATTCAGAATCCTCTGTTCTGCGTGCACAATGAATAGAAACCAGAGTCTATTACCTCATCACTAGTTGCAGCAAGTCCTAGTTTAGATTCTGCAACAACTTCATTCTTCTCTCCAATTGCTGCCATATACATGAGTAGCACCTCTTCCTCTGACTGTCGGGGAATATCAGGAACCTCAATCTTTGATAGCATCACCCTTTAAACAGTCTTTGATGCTCTACGCTCAAACTTGTTGAAGCTTTCTCTCTCCTAATCCAGAACATTCAAACATGAGGTAATCAGAAGAATTGCACTCAAAGGAGGAGTCTCCTCGAGCTGAGAAGTCTCCATCTTGCTCTTTGCTTTCTCCAGGAGCTTAGCAAGTCTCCTCATTTGTTCTTCAAGCTCTCTCATTATTTCTTGTAGGAGGTTGAGGTTGTAGCTACCTCTTTTGTCGAACTTGACTGACCCGCCGATCTGTTATTATAGAATGGCTTCTTCGGCCTCCATTTTGTGTCTTTTCTAACAAAATAAACAGCATATTTGCCATGCTTGCTTGGTGAGCTGGCAACATGAAAGGCTTCATTTTTGTTGACCATCTAAATATCTCATACCAGTGCCTGGAGTTGAGCAAATAGCTCCTTGGTGGTTATCTTTGAAAGATCTTTCTCCTTTAAACTAATTGTATTGAAAAACCAGTCCTCCTTTGGAATCTTGGACATAATCTTGACATTTAGATCTATGGTTGAGTAAACTCTGACCAATGCCTTTAGCTCACTCACCATTGTGTTGAATCTTGCTTCTGTGGCTTTAGCGCTTTCTCCTAGAAGCATCTGGAAGGATTCGTACTTGTTAACACAAACTTGAAACTTATTCTGCTTCATCTGCTAGGTCAGTTTGCACAGACTGCCAAGGTAGTTCCAGACTTCCTTAGCATTGTTGAACTGCATCACTTCTTCCTCCAGCGCCTATAGAAGTGCTAAAAGTTTATCTCGTGAGCTAAAGAGTCCAATTGGGCTCATTTTTACTCTTCTTGCGTCCACTCGTCATACGGGTTCTCTACCATCTCTTGTCCGTCATCTTCGCCGTCAGCCTCCTTGCTGCCTTCCGCCATTCTACGCACGACACTGGAGGATTCGCTGCTCGTCAGCAACTACAGTGATGCGAGGAAGAACGTGCGTGGCCTAACTATGCAGCAGAACCAGATTCCACAGTGCCACCACCGCCAGCTGGTATTGTGTGCTGGTACTGCAATGGTGTTGAATATTATTGTCGTGTCTGATGTACTATGTTCTTCATTCTTCATTTCTCCAATTTTACAGATTTCAATAAAAATAAAAAATAGATCTACAATTATATGATTTTCCTATCAAATCTAACCACATATTTTCTCGTGGTGAAAAGAAAATCCATAAACAAGATGGCCATGTGAATTAAAACATCCACGATAATTCAAATCCAACCACAATAAATAAAAACATACATATTTATTCAATCTTAATTTATTTGAAACAGAGCCTAAAAATCAAAACCTGACTCTGATACCAATTATAAGATCTGAGTCTACAATAGATAACATGAATTGTCTTTTATTATTTCAGCCGTTTAGATTGTTCTTAGGATATCAAAAATAAATTAGATTGAATAAACCAGGCGAACCCTATGCATGCTCCTAATTTTAATTGTAGAAGATGGATTTACAGAACACTTGAACTCCAGCTTCTGATCTCTATTTCTAAATGGAAGATGGCGATGGATTCAAGGTTTGGGGATCCAATCAACGTTTTCGTGTTCCAACAGATCTAATCTCTAGATCTGTATCCCTGCTCCTTGAAGATTTGGTGAGGATGCGTTGCCAAGTTCCATCAAATCCTCAAAAATGTCAATCAAGCCTTCTCAATTGGTGTAGTCGTCAATTTCTCTCTATTCTGTACTCTCGTACTAAATATTGTGTTGTGCAATATTGTAAATAGTTAATATTGTATCTGATCTGCGGAGAGAAGGGCTTTATATGGTTTTAGGGTTTGCAAACCCTAACCCTAATGGGCTCAAGCAGTTTGTGGGTCAGACCAGGGACCAAATGCAAAAAATAAAGTGGGCCCTCTTTATTAATTAATTCTCCATGTCCAACCCATAGCATAAGTAATTAATAAAATATTATTTTACTTTCACCACGGAAACAATGTTGACTCACTCCTCTATTACAATGTTATATGGAACGAGTTGCATTAAACTTGAATGATCCACATATTTAAGGTTCCAGACATTCATTAATTAATGTGGCTTATGACAATCAGTCATAATTAATTAATCTCTTATTTCCTGAGTAGTACCACTCACTCCTTTTCATTTATGCCTGAATTAATAATTCAACCTGCAGGGTTTAGCATAATGAACCTTGTGAGCTCTTCAGGGAATGTCCCCATCCTAGAACGGATATGATTAACTGCATGTCCTACCTAAGCAGGCCACACCCAAGATGCAGGTATAAGAGTACATGAAAGACTCGCCACCATAGCAAGTCAAAGTGTGGTCAACTTGTGTATTCCCCTTAGCCTTCCATTAGGTTTAAGATCATTACAAGTATGTTGAGATCTCGATAAATCATAAGTCACTGAGGATGGTGCATCTCATATATAAACTGATATGTGGAAGCCTAAACCAATAGCCTATTTAGGAGTTATCTCAACCGTGATAGTGTTTATATCTCGCTAAGTCAAACGATTCTTATGATCCTCTGTGAACTCCTACACACCATATAATCATCCCTATAGGCGAGATAATAGGATGTTATAGTTTGTATTGTATGTTTGTTATATCAGATAGCGAGCATGTTGATACAACATATTTATGAAGACTAGTGTATCAAACGAACTGTGTCAAATGAACACACTTAATTATAAATGCTTTTAGTATACAATCCCAACACTTATAACCTACTCGTACAACATGAAAAAAGTGCAAGGAAATATGAATGGTCCTAAATGACTCAAAACAACTAGTCTGCAAAGATCAACTGGAGCAGGCTCTCTCTCTCTTTGTCTGCTGAACCGACTGTGCAATCTACAGAGAGAGCAGTTGACCTTATTCATACTATCATCAGATCTAGTTGTGATAACCTGGCTAGGACTACCAATTTGATAAGGGCCAAAAAGATCAGGAGGATGATTGAGGCCAAAGATGTTGAGAAAGAGAAGAAGAGGCAAGAGGATGAGCTGAAAAGGAAAGAAGTTGAGGAGTTAGAGAAGAAAGAGGAGGAAAGGAGGATGTACTTGAAAGTGGTGCCCTTTGCGCCCACTATTATAACTATAAAGTGCCCAGGACCTCCAGTGCTGACTCTCAACTTCAAACTACTCCCAGTCTCTCACAGTCTGTCGTGCTTACAGAAATGCAAACTTTCTTCTAGAGTCAGCTTGAAGATATCAAAGCCAGATTTGATGAGAAAGATAGGAAAGATGTTGAAACTTCTGAGTCCATCTCCTCTATCAAGACTACTGTCTCGACCCTCGTTGATATTGTCAAAAAAGGGGGAAGAGTGATAAGCTCATTATTTTACTCGCTTATCTATATTATTTTCTACTATTTTATGTAGTTTTATTGAGTTTATATATATATTCTATGCATGAGTCTATATTAGGTGGTATTATGCGCGTATTGGTGTTTTTGCAGGTTTTAGGCCTAAATTCACTTGAAAACCGTTCTGAAAGCAGTGATGTGTGAGAGTAGCAGTGAAGAGTTCATCCACAAGGAGAATTCGGGCTATTGGCACATGGCAATGGATGATGCTTTGAGTTAGCTCTCCAACGCAACTGGAATCGGGTCAATCGGAGTTCGGGAGAGGAAGTTATGGCCAAAACAATGAGACCGTGCAGAAGGGGCGAGAGACCACATCGATCGACGTCAATCTGCATCGATCGATGCCAAAGATGAAGCCACGTCGATCGACGCCAATCAGCCACGATCAGGCGAGTCTTTCTGCTGGAGCAAAAATTTGATGAAAATTGGATTTATTCATATCTTTAGCCCTAGATTTGATAGGATACACATCCACCTCTATAAATACCTAATTAAATTCGACTTTTTGAGGCATGCAATCATATTATTCAGTTTTTAGAGTTTGGAGACTTGGGAAACACGAAACCCTTTTATTTTGTTGTAAGTTCTTTATGTTTATGCAATTTAATATATTTTCTTTTGGTTTTCTATCTGCGATAAGTGGCTAGAAACCCTAGCGGGTTCTAGGGGTTGATATTATTATGGATGCATGTTAGGACTAATTAATTAGGTTCATGATTCCTGTGTTTATTCTATAATTCTAAATTAATTCAAGGACCGAGAGGTGACGATTAATTTAGATGTCTAGCTATTGATAGAAGGACCAAGAGGTGAATATTAATAGTGGGATTAGGAATGCATGATACAATCTACACTATCCAAACAGATGTACTAGACTGTAGGAATAGAACTGATTTGCTTATCAGATTGACTAATTTGGTGTACTTTGAGACCGAGTGGAGATAGTCACTAATTAGTAATCTAGGTTATATTTGCCAAACAAGGAAATATAGCATTGTTGCAGTATTCCACCTGTTAAATTAATTGGTTCTACATGTCATCCATAGTAAGAATTCTTCCCTAGAATCTTTGTTCTTTGAAATTTGCTTTCAAAACTACTTTAATTTTCTGCATTATTCTCTTTACTTTTATAAAACCAAAACCTATTTTCTAATTCACTCAAACAATAGATTTTAGAACCATAATTAGTACATAGGATAATTTCCCCACACAATTCCCCTGGATCGATAACATTAGGGTTTACAAATTTATTTGCCACTATTTCTATAATTAATCTGTAGATTTTACAGTGATCAAATTGGCGCCGTTGCCGGGGAATTGTTAGATTTTATCTTGTTACTAGTTTGTTCTAGGATTTCCTAGATTGAGTTTTATTTTTCTGTACATGTGCATGTGTGAGTTTTCGAGTCTGTGTCTTGCATCGATCGATGCCTTCTTGCGTCGATCGACGTCGATCACTTTGTAGCGTCGGTCGACGGACCCCTAGCGTCGATCGACGCCAACCACTCTTTTGTGGTGATCAACGTGAATTCACGTCGATCGATGCCGAACTGATATTTACCTATTTTCTATGCAGGTGCATGAACACGCGAGCCAAAGGAAAAACACTCGAGACCTTTGTCCCTGAAATTGAAGCAACCTGCAGGAAAATCAAAAAGAAAGGAAAAGAAAAACAACGAGAGATGGCTGAGAATCCTGAAGCACCTCTGCAAAATATGAATCCCCAGGAGCAGAGGCAATTTGTGAATGAAGTACAACAGCTGAGAGCACAACTGCAAGCAGCCCAGGCTACTCAGGCGGAACAACCTGCAAGACTGGCAGAGTTGAACGATAGGCAAGTTGTGATCCCGCAAAGGTCCATCTTGGATCAATTTCTTCCACAGCAAGCAGAGGCCGGATTCAGAGTTGGCATTGATGCCAACAACTTCGAGCTGCGCACAGGCCTTATTCAGATGGTGCAGCAAAACCAATTTAGGGGGAGAGCTGTAGAAGATCCATATACCCACCTCAACCAATTCATTGAGGTGTGTAACACTTTGAAGCAGAACGGAGTAACCCAAGATGTAATTAGAATGAAACTGTTCTCGTTCTCACTCAGAGATGAGGCACGGTCTTGGTTTGCTGGACTGGATAAGAGTCAGATCGGGACATGGGAGGAGCTTTGAGCAGAGTTCCTTACCAACTACTTTCCACCGAGCCTGCTGTTGAAGAGGAAAGCTGCCATTACTACTTTCAAGCAAATGTATGATGAGTCACTCTACGAGGCCTGGAAGAGATACAAAGAGCTTCTACGACTCTGTCCTGGACATGGCATCGATATGGAGATGCAAGTGTGCCATTTCTATGAGGGTTTGAATCCTCACATGAAGGAGTTGGTTGATGCATCTGCTGGTGGTATACTGATGAAGAAGAGTGGTGCAGAGAGTATGAGGTTGCTGGCTGATATGGCGCTGAATAGCCACCAATGGCCAACTGAGAGACAGATTCCGGTCAAAGCAGTCGAGGCAAAGCCAGAATTCGACGTAGTTGCGGAGGTGAAGAAGCTCCGGGAAGAGATTGAAAAATTGGGCACATCACAAGCTGCAGCTGTTGCAGAGCCAAGCATGGCCATTATTTCGGTGGAGGCCGACTACATCAACCGGGGTGCAAGCAGTTCGTCTGGAACTGTTGGGACGGAGGTGAACTACATTGGCGGTGTGATAAGTTCATTATTTTACTCACTTATCTATATTATTTTCTACTGTTTTATGTGGTTTTATTAAGTTTATCCTTATATTTTATGCATGAGTCTATATTTAGGTGGTATTAGGCGTGTTTTGATGTTCATGCAGGTTTTAGGCCTAAATTCAAGAGAAATCTGTTCCAAAAGCAGTGACGTGTAAGAATAGCAGTGAAGAGTTCTTCCACATGAGGAATTCGGGCTATTGGCGCATGGCATTGGATATATCTTCGAGTTAGCTTTCCAACGCAACTGGAATCGGGTCAATCGGAGTTCGGGAGAGGAAGTTATGTCCAAAACCGTGAGACCGCGCAGAAGGGACGCCGGAGAAAAAGCTCCGTCGATCGACGGCCAACTGGGCGTCGATCGACGGGAGTCTGGGCGCGAGAATTTGTTGAAAATCGAGATATTTCATATCTTTAGCCCCAGATTTGATAGGATATGCCTCCACCTCTATATATATCTCTGTAAATTCGATTTT
>JAPKLW010000907.1:257024-272213 GCA_026898455.1 Plectranthus barbatus | reverse complement strand
AACGAGTAAGCTACTGGGGGAGGAAACCTTAGACAGATTTCCCAACACTTTACTTTTATAAAACCAAAACCTATATTCTAATGCACTCAAACAATAGATTTTAGAACCATAATTAGTACATAGGATAGTTTCCCACACAATTCCCCTGGATCGATAACCTTATGGTTTACAAATTTATTTGCCACTGTTTCTATAATTAATCTGTAGATTTTACAGTGATCAAAGAGGAGCGCCGAAAAGAAAATGAGGAGAGGAAGCATAAGGAGGAGGAAGAAAGAAATAGAAGGGAAGCTAAGGAAGCAGAGAGACTAGGGCACGAATAAGCTGGGGAGAAGAGGAGACTGGATCAATTTCAAACGCTTGTAGATTTGGCGGAGAAACTTTTGGATCAAAGGCATCTACATCCGATCAACCTCCTCCATGAACCTCTGGGTATACATCTTTTGTATTTAGTTTCTGATTTTCAGTTTCTGGTTTTTGATCGCATTTTCCAATGTAATCAGCAAACTGACTTAATTCACTCTATTTGAGTTAATCGAGAAATATCTCTCCAATTCAGGGGAAAGATCAAATAGAGTAGGTCAGATAAAGGATGTAAACTCAGTTCACCATGTTTCCTTTTCTTTTCTGACTTAGTTAAGTAATTTTGACAACATCAAAAAGGGGGAAATTGTTAGAAACTGAATTTCAATTTCATTCCTGATTTGATGTTTCGATGTATCAAAACTTACTTTAGTGATAAATTTCTAGAGTCTTTAAATGTAATACTTGTATATGATTAATTGAGTTTTAATAAACTAGAAACTTAGATGTTGAAGATCGAGCAAGCTATCAGAAACTGAGTTTCTGATGATGGATTTCAAGAAGATCGAGCTCGAGATTACAAGAACCAAGTTTCTGAACCTAAGGAGAAGAACCAAAGGAACTTAAAGTTTTGGAGACAAAGTGTTTGTGCTTAAACATAGTAAGGCCAGACACTCAGTTTCTGGAAACTGAGTTTTTCCTGAAGAAAGGTGGAAACTTAAACTGACTTCGAAAATGTCAATTTTTAGTTTCTATATTTCAAGATCACATTAAATACAATGATTTTTAAGTCAAACCTGATATATCTCAAAGTAAAGTCGAAAGTTAGTACGAGAAAACTCAAACTTAGATTTCTCAGACTAAAACTTAGTCTGATAAGAGCAAGTAGAAAGTACACTGCAAAAGGTGAAAAGCAGGCGGCAGAGAAAAGCATGAAGAATGGCCATGATTGGAGGACTCAATCTTTGTCTCTAACGGCTGGATCGATGTGTCTAATGGGTAGGAATTCTAATTGTCGTCCACATCATCCTATAAATAGCTCAAAATTTTGGCAAAATCATCATCGAAAATCCTATGCAAAATTGAACCGATAATCTACCATTTTTACCACTCAAAGCTCTCTAAATTCTTGTGTCCTCTAAACACAAAACTTGAGTTTCTAACTCAAGTTATTACTTCCGTGCATCTATCTAAGTGCACGAGACTGAAGCTCTTACTTGGTGAATATTACTTTTCTAAGTAATATTCATAGCAGCCAATTTCTTACTCTGGGAATCTGATTCCGACGGGCATAGCCAACCTTACTGAGTTCTGGGAAGAACGAGCAAACATCCAACCATCCAGGAAGAATGTTGTGGGGTGAACCTGAAGGAGTAAGCTAACAAGGAGTTTCCGGGCAAGTGATGTCAGCGGACCGAAGGATGGAGGTTTTCGACGGGCTGACCATAGATCGTGAGAAGGCTTGTAACTCTGAAACTTAGTGGATTCCCGATTAAGTTCAGAAGAGTCGACGTAGAACTTTCTTTTCTAACCACTATAATATCTTGTATCATTTACTTGCTTTATTAAGTTTCAACATTTAGCTTACTGCATATTTGAAACCTTCAATACTTGGCTAAGTATTGAAGGGTATAACTGAACTTGAACTTAAAACTTACGTGAGACTAAACTGGGTTTTTCTCAAACTGATAGCTGAGTCAAGTCAGTTTTCACACCAAGTGCGAGATTTTATTAACTTCTATTGTAAATATTCATACTCTAATATTGGGACCAACAATATGAATCGTCATACAAATACGTTCAATTTAATATATGATTTATAAAAATAGATTTGAATCGAGAAAGATACAATCATTTAAATATATTGTATGGAGAGAGAAAATGAGGAGAAAGAATGTTTAGATCTAAGAAAATCTAACGGTTTCTCAATTTAAAGGCTGAATTACTAAAACACCATAATAATCTTATTTATCTAATAAATTCTAAATTATCATAACCGTTGGATCAACAAAATAAAGGATCCAAATTTATTCTTATTTAACATGTGGGAAACCTTTAACATATGATCATATGATAATAAATAAGTATATTAAAAATAAGAATGAATCTCATCCATTAGATCTAATTAAATCAATGGTTGATATCTAATCAAACAACACTTAAAATGCAATGGATCCGGTTGATATCTAATCAAACAACTAAATAGGGATTGGATCCGGTGATAAAAATTTCCCCGTGATAAAATGATAAAGCCGCTTGATTACCTTTACAATGTTGTTTGATTGTGTTTTTTAGTTGTTGCTTGATTACAATGTTGTTTGATTGTATTTCAGTTGTTGCTTGATCATTTGTTGCTTCATTTTATAAGTGTTGCTTGATTAGATATTAACCATTGATTTAATTAGATCTAATGGATGAGATTCATTCTTATTTTTAATATACTTATTTATTATCATATGATCTCATCTATATATATATATATATATATATATATATATATTGGATCCGGTGATAAAAATTCTCTCGTGATAAAATGATAAAGACGCTTGATTACCTTTACAATGTTGCTTGATTGTATTTAGTTGTTGCTTGATTACAACATTGCTTGATTGTATTTCAGTTGTTGCTTGTTCATTTGTTGCTTGATTGCGTTTTAAATATTGCTTGGTTAAATATCAGCCATTGATTTAATTAGATCTAATGGATGAGATTTATTTTTATTTTTAATATACTTATTTATTATCATATGATCCCATATAATATATATATATATATATATATATATATGTGAGAAAGGAGATTTTATTCTCTTACACAATTTAAAGATTAAAATGATTAGGCAAATTAAAATTGTTCACATGAATTAAGTTGAAGGAGTATAATATATCATTTTAGTTACTTGTCAATTTAATAATTCTAAGTTCTCGTCATTATTTAGTGAAGATTCCCTACAATTGATTGTTTAAATAATATTTAAATATCTGCATTATGGTTGGTGCTTGCTTAATTATTCTCAACATCAATCCCCATTAAATTGATAATCCTCATCTTTCCTTGGAAATCCTATATAATTGATTTTTTTTCTAAGATTATAAATAATAACAACCTCTCAAACCAACTCAACCTGCCACACCATAAAGAAATTAACAAATAGTACAATAGTGTGGAATGTAGTCGATCACAAACCAAGTAACAACCACAATAGTTTACGGGCTCATATAGTACTTACACTTGTTGATGGATCAATAGTACTGACACTTGTCTTTGTTATATTGGTCCATTAATTTTTTATAGATATAGAAATAAAATTAATAAATATCTCCCAATTATGCAGGCTAGGTTGGGCCTGGCCTATTGGAGAGCAAAAGAGTTATGGGCAGACGGTTGGAGTGCCCAAACTAAAAGGAGACAAATAAATGAGGAGGAAGTAAGGATGAGATTACTTGCCATTAGAGCTTACCAAGCCGAAACTGAGAATGAGCATGCTCTCCTTCTGGATGCTCACATGCTACCTGATATGTGCGTAAAATGATCTATATTTTGATGTGTGAGTGTACATGTTTGTGTCCATTTTACTCTCATATCATATGTTTTTGTTGTTCTTTTGTTGTGTTTTCGTGTTTTTTGGTTTTGAATGGTGTAGGTTGAATTTTGAGCATAAAACAACTCTTTCGGTTGAGTTTTGGAGGAAAATCGGCCAGACCTAGCGGAGCAAAGGAAAGGAGTAGGCCGGAGTTCAAAGGGTTCGCCCGGCCGAGCCAAGCCAGGCTCGACCGAGCCATGATGAACAGAGGCCAGGCTCGGCCGAGCCAGATCGTGATTTGAGCAATTTTTCAGATTTTCAAACTGTCTCGGGCGATCCGATTTTGGCCCAGGCGATCCGAGTGTCTGTTTGCTCGTCTATATAAGGGGAAAATTCGACATTTTAGGGGACTTTTGCCATTTTTCCAATAGATCAAGTTAGAATTCTCCCCAAATTCCATCTTCCATCATCACTCCATCCCAATCCAAGAGGATCAAGAGCTAATCCACCATCCTTGGAGAGGAATTGAAGATCCAAGGGGGTAGATCAAGATCAAAGTGCTCAATTTAGGGGAAGAAATTCATTCAAACCTATCTCTCGTAATGTTGTGCTTTCAATTGGATATTGTAATGTTGAACATTAGAGGTATAGAATTCTAAATTTCCTTGGATGTTGATTTGAATTAAGGTGTGAGAAACTAGGTTGGATTATGTTCGTCTACTTTCCTATTTGAGATTGAATCACACTAGAGCTTGTTCACATGCACCTAGATGTAGGTAATAGCCAATCTAGGTGTTAATTGATACGAATTTTGCAGCCAACATGCGGAAAGGAGTGTCGTGAATAGTGTGAGTTCTTGTGTTCCTTGATCCAATCCCTGTGCGGAGATAGGGCATAGGATGATGATTTATGTGCTATTAGGAGTGGTCTAGGATTCGATAACGTAGTTGTTTGAGGTTCCTAGTGTCATCAATGGTCGATTCACTGTGACTGGGGGTTGGCTAGTGTAGGGTAATAGTCCATCCTTCTAGGAATTAAATATGTTTGCATAATAGTTCAACTTAAGTGGATCACACCTAAGTTCGTATCAACATCCGTTCATACTCATTTGAGCACTTGTGAAACTTGTTCTACCATTGTTACTACAAATTGAAGTGTTGTTTGAATTTACATTTTATGCATAATGAAGTTGATTGTTTGTTTAAGTATGAATGTAGTTAGTTTAATTTTGCACTAGAAATTTAGACAAAAACTCAACGATATTAATTTGCCTAGCTATAACACTTCCCTAAACAGTAAATAGTATCCTATAGGGCGAATTCGAAAGGACCTTGGATTGAAGATTTTACGTGGTTTGTGTGTTGAAAAACACGCGCACCACTACCTCCCCCGACTATACTTTCATACCAGAAGCCCCCATTTCTGCTAGTCAAATTTCCTCTAAATCCCCTCCTCATACTGACTCAGAGGCGATACGAGCTCAAGAGCCAACTCCAGAAGCATATCGACAAATCATAGCTGCTAGGAGACATAAGGTGGAGAAACTGACTAAGCAGCAAAAGAGGATGGAAGCTGAGCTTGAGCAGAACAAGGCGGACCTGGAGCAGACCAAGATGGAACTAAAGGCTGCTGAAGAAGAGAGCCAGGAGTTGGAGAAGGTAATGACCCTATCCGCCAAACTTACTATCCAGCAGACAGTCGAGCGCGCAGCAGAGATGATCAATGCTATTACATCCTCTCATGTGGGTCTTTCCAGAGCAGCCAATCTTATAAGTGTACGAAGACTAATCAAGAGCAAGATTGAGGCTGAGAAACAAAGCGCGATGAAGGAAACTGAACTTATGTAGAAAGAAGATCACCTTGCAAGGGTGCGACAGGATATTGAGGTCAAGAAGAAAGTAGAGGAGGCTGCAAGAAGAAGAACTTGCTAGATTGCAAAGAGAAGCTGAGCTGAGAAGAAAAACCGAAGAAGCTGAGCTTATCAGGCAGTAGGAAGAGGCCAAGAAAAAATGAAAAGCTGAGGAAGAGCTCATTAGGCAGCAGGAGGAAAGGTAGAAGGCCGAGGAAGAGCTTGTCAGGCTTGAGGAGGAAAGAACCAGGCTTCTAGTCGTGGTATTGATAAGTTCGTATTTTCACCGACTTATGAGTTAGTTCTAAGTTGTTTTTAGTAGTTTATAACGCATTTCACATATATTGTTATGCATGGAATGGCTTTTGTGCTTGTTACGTTCGTGGTGATGTGTTTTGCAGGTTTTTGGGTAGAAATCAGTGAAGATTTGAATAGTGTTCGGGCTCCAGTTCTACGTTGATTGACTTGGTGTTGTGTCAATCGATGTAGCATACTTTTGGAACGATTGACGTAAGGCTCGACGGACAAGCCAATGGCCTTTGTGTCGATCGACGTGGATCTCACATTGGTCGATGCGGCCTCTTCAAGTGTGTCGATCGACGTGCATTCCACACCAATCGACGCGAGTCCGTAACCTCCCAGATTTGATCCTGTTTGAAGATATAGATATATCTAATCCTAGATAGTGTATGATACATCAACCACCACTATAAAAGGCCTTGTAATTTTGATTTTTAGAGACATGCCATCTTTTAGAACTCAGTTTTAGAGATTCAGCAGAAGCAATTGTGATTTCATTTTGGAGTCGGATATTTGGACAACAACTGTAGAAATCGACCATCAATTTCTACACTCAGTTTATGTTATGCAATTTCAGTTCAGGTTTTATCTTTTCTTGATAATCTCCAATATGAATATGTGTAACTAAATTTTTCTCTGATTCTAAGGTTTCGAACTATCGAGTGTGCATGTTTGATTAATTGAATCAATTTTCCTTTCCTATAGTAGTTTATGAATTATGTGCTTAATTTGTAATCTTGAGTTGTTGGCCACATCTTAGGACTAATTAGTTGAAAATTAAAGACTCAAAAAGAAATATTTTTCAATGGAAAGATTTTTCATAATGTAAACGGATTTCTTGTTCGAAAATAAAGAAGTAGATTATAGGAATAAATCTGTAGGGTTTTGGAGCTAATTAAATTATTCTCAAAGACTGAAAAGATAAGAGATAATTAATTAATCTACTTTATAAATTGTCTTACTCAGAGATTCGTAATAGTTTCCTTATGTTTCACTACGAATAGGAATATAATTGGAATTGGTTGATTTATCATTGCATGTAATACTTGATAGGTAGAAAACCCTCGAATCTGTGTTTCCCATATTTGAATCCTCAAGTCTTTTCTATTTTCTGTTTCAGTTTTAATTGCAAGTTATTTTATATTCAAAATTTGAAAAACTCAAAATTTGAATTTCTTTAAATAATATTTCAAGAAACTACGTTTTAGTATATAAGGCTTTCGAAATTTCACTCCTCTGGGTTCGATAATTTTATTTGCCGCTATTTTATTAGCATTAGCTAAATTGCTAGTTAAAATAATTAGCGATCAAATTTTGGCATCGTTGTCAGGGAGTGAATAGAATTAATCTTACTATTAATTACGTGATTGAGATATTGAATTAGGTTGTTATTTTTGCATTTTTTCTTGAATTTTCGTACAGTTTGAGTCCGCGTTGATCGAAGCACATTTGCATCAATTGACACAAATTTTAGAGTAGCGTCAATCGACACTAATCTTTATCGATCGATGCAACTGTTCCAGTCCTTAAACTGTTCTTTTTTTGTTTACTTTCTTTAAATTTTCACTACGTCTTTTGTTGTGCAGTTAGTATATGATTACAAGAGCAAGTGGGAAGAAGCTAGTGGAATATGATCGAGAAATCGAAGCCACTTGCCGAAGGAACTACCGAAGAAAGAATCGAGAACCAGAAAACTCAAGTAATCAACCAATGGCTGAAAATGCGTAGCCAAATCCACCACAAAATCCTCCACAACTGACTTCGGATAAGCAAGTTGAACTTGTATACGAAGTTCAGACTATGAGGGAGGAACAACAAGAATCACCGGCACATCCACCGCAACCCGCTCTTTAATGATGATCCCGAAGAAGATGAGGAACCGCAGGAGAACCCTGATGATGCTGATAATGAGGATGAGGGCGAGGATGCCATTCAGAAGAGATACCGTCCTCGATTTCAGGAGACAGACTTCAGGATTGTCATCAATGCCAACAACTTCGAGCTGAAGTCCAGATTGGTGCAGATGGTGCAACAAAACCAATTCGGTGGAAGAGCTACAGAGGATCCTTACGCGCATCTTGGCAAGTTTATACTACTATGCAACACTATCAAGATCAGCCGAGTCAACCAGAGCGCGATCTGAATGCATCTGTTCGCATTCTTCTTGCGTGATAAAGCGCAGGTCTGGTTTTCTACAATGGACAAGAGCAACATCAGCACTTGGACGCAACTGATGAATGAATTCCTCGGAAACTTCTTCCCTCCTAGCATCAACAGGTGGAGACGGAGGGAAATCATGAGATTTGCCCAACGATCTGAGAAGAACTTTTATGAGACATGGGAGCACTATAAGGAGTTGCTTAGACCTTGTCCAGGCCATGGATTGCCATTGGGAGAGCAGGCTGAGACTTTCTACGAAGGGCTGAACGAGAGGACTGTCAAGTTGGTGGATGCCACACTTGGAGACATCATAATGGCAAAGAGTGGAAAGAGGGCCATGGAGTTCTTCCAAAAGATGGCCAACAATAATCACAACTGGACTTTAATTCGACATCGACCTGTGAAAGCTGTGGAGAAGGTCACTGAAGAGGTGGATCTAGCCGCCGAAGTGAAGAAGTTGCATGAGAACTTCGCTGCATTGAAAGTAGAGCAGCCTGTTGCAGTTGTGGAGCCAATCCAAGCTCCAGTTGAAGGGGACTATGCAGAAGTCAATTTCGTCCAAGGGGTGGTTACCAAAATAACTACCGTGGAGGATATCAGCAGAACAACCAACCCTACAACTACAACAATGCATGGAATCATCCAGGATTCTCTTACGCAAACCCTCAATCTGCTGAGCAACCACCACCCAGATTTGCAGTGCAGGATGGAGCAGTGGTGGAGAAGAAGAAGTCGAATCTAGAGGAGATTCTGGCTAAGTTCATGCAAGGATCGACTAATAAAGTCCGAAAGTTGGAGCAAGTGATAACCGGAGTGAACACCAAGGTGGACCGAGTCGAGAAGCACATGAAGATCATAGAGACTCAAGTCAGTCAAATTGCCAACTCCCTCAAAGCCTAGCAAAAACCCGGTCAATTGCCTAGCAATACTCAAGTCAACCCCAAGAATCAAAAGAATGAGGTCAACGCCACAACTCTCAGAGGGGGAAAGTCGTACGAGGGGCAAGAACAGCCAGGAAGGGACTCTTAGGAAGACAAAGAAGCGGAATAAATTGAGGATGTTGTAGGAGATGCCTCTCGTCGATCGACACCGATTGTGTCGATTGACGTGGAGGCAACAATGAAAATGTTGCAGTTCAACCTGCATTGATCGACACTGACACACATCGATCGACGCAGCCTTCTAGGCCACCTTTGAAGAAACCACCCATGCCATTCCCGTAGTGTTTTGCTAAAATAAAGATGAACGAAAGGTCTGCGAGATTTTTGGAGGACATGAAGAAGGTGCATATCAACATTCCGCTTGTAGAGGCACTGCGAGAGATGCTAGGATACATCAAGTTACTGAAGGACATGGTCTCTCAAAAAAGTCCTTTCATGGAGCACGAAATGGTCAACCTTTTTTAGAAATGCAATGCGGTGATACAAAAGAAGATGCCGCTGAAGAGGGAGGATCCGGGATCGTTCACTATCTCCTACGTCATTGGAGGGGAAATGTTTGGGAAGGTCTTGTGTGACTCCGGTGCATCCATCAATTTGATGTCATTGTCAATCTTCAAGTGACTAGAGATCGGAAGCATCAAGCCAAGATCCATCTTATTGTAAATGGCCGACAGATTTGTATCTTACCCGAAAGGTATTGTGGAAGACGTACTCGTAAAGGTGAAAGACTTCATCATTCCGGCAGATTTCGTGGTGCTCGATATGGAGGGGGACCACAACATTCTGTTGATCCTGGGGAGACCTTTCTTGAAGACCGGTGGAGCATTGATCGATATTTGAGATGGGAAACTAACGTTCCGAGTCAATGACGAGTCGGTTACCTTCTTAATTTATAGAACAATACAGAAACATAATGAAGGGAGCTACCAGGAAGAGTGCCACATGATCAATTGCTTCAACCCGGTGATTTCCTCTCCTTTCTCTTCTCTTAAACCTAACCAAAATTTTCTGGAGATGTTTACTGCACTCTTTGTTTTCGCCTTCAGATTTGAACGAGGCAGACGATGAGCTAGTGGATCTAGTGATGAAGCTAGATGTGTTCGAGGAAATATCCTAGGAAAAGGAAAACAAACAGGAGTGATTACCAGGCCGATACAGCCAAAGCACGAAGGTGAACGAGGAGTTCCTTATATGACGCTTGACACGAGAAAAAAGTCGATTGACACCCCTGTAAAACACGCATTGATCGATGCCAAAGTCGTGTCAATCGATGTAGCCAGAAAGGTCGACATGAATTCTCCATCGATCAAAATAGCGAGACGTGGAAAAGGGATCACTGCAATTTCACCCACATCGAGCGACGCATATCATACGTCGATCGATGCAGGTCTGGAACAATAGCCTTCTAACTCCGATCCACCTATTTTGGACATCAAACCACTTTCGGCATATCTTAGGGTGAGCTAGATAAACTACTCCGAGTTTTACGGACATACAAGTCTGCCATTGGATGGACACTAGGAGACATTAAGGGATTATTAGCCCTTCATTGTGCATGCACAAGATCATTCTGGAGGAATACACCAAGCCAAAAAGACAAGCACAACGGAGACTGAATCCAATCATGTAGAAAGCCGTAAAGAAAGAAGTACTGAAGCTTCTGGATCACGGCATGATCTACCTAATCTCCGACAGCAAGTGAGTGAGCCCCACTCAAGTAGTAGCCAAGAAAAAGGGGATGCAAATTGTCAAGAACGAAGATGGAGAGGAGGTCGAGACACGACCTGTCACTGGATGGCAGTTTTGCATTGACTACCGGGCTCTCAATGCCGCCACGTGCAAGGACCACTTCCCTCTTCCCTTCATAGATCAAATGCTTGATAGATTAGCTGATTATCCTTTTTACTGCTTTCCTGATGGTTATTCAGGATATAATCAGATGGCGATAGCACCGGAGGACCAGCACAAGACAACATTCACCTGTCCTTATGGAGTGTTTGCATACAGGCGGATGCCATTTGACCTATACAATGCACCGGCGACCTTCCAGAGATGCATGATGGTTATCTTCCATGACCTGATCGAAGAAGTCATGGAGATATTTATGGATGATTTCTCTGTATTTGGTAGCTCATTTGATGTTTGCTTGCGGAATCTTGCTACTGTATTGGAGAGATGCACCGAGACAAACCTGAGTCTCAACTGGGAGAAATGCCACTTTATGGTGCAAGAAGGGATCGTGCTGGGACATCGAGTATCAGCTGAAGGATTGGAGGTGAACCAAGCTAAGGTGGCCGCCATTGAAAAGATGCCACCACCAGCAAATGTCAAGGGGGTTCGGAGCTTTCTCGACCACGCTCAATTTTATAAGAGATCCATCAAGGACTTCTCGAAGATTTCAAGGCCGCTGTGCAACTTATTGGAGAAGGATGTCTCCTTTGTCTTTAACACTGACTGTTTGCAGGCTTTCGAGCGACTGAAGAAAGCCCTGATGACCGCACCAGTTCTGACTTCTCTGGACTGGAGTGAGTCTTTCGTCTTGATGTGCGATGCTAGTGATTATGCAGTAGGAGCAGCCTTAGGTCAGCTGAAAGGGAGACTATTTCACATCATCAACTACGCCAGTAAGAGCATGAATCCGGCATAGTGCAACTACACCACCACAGAGAAGGAGATGCTTGCGGTAATCTATGCATTTGACAAGTTTCGGTCCTATTTGATAGGTTCGAAAAAAAATCTACATTGATCATGCCGCTGATATGTGCGTAAAATGACCTTTATTTCAATGTTTGTGCATGCATGTTGGCTTTCATTTTACTCCCATATCATATTCTTTGTGCTTCTCTTTGTTGTGTTATTGTGTTTTGTGTGTTTCGGATGGTGTACGTTAGGTTTTGGGCATAATTCAGCATTTTTGGCTAAGTTTTGGAGGAAAATCTCTCGATCCAAGAGTCAAGGGATGTGAAGATCGACCGAGAGGAGTACGCAAAGCAACAGGACGATTTCAGAGAGGATTCTCAGTCGATCCATTTATGGATCGACCGATCTGGGCCAAACAGAGACCAAGATCGACCGGTCCTGCAGAGGCTCGGTTGATCCTGCAGTTTAGAGATGTTTCCCGGTCGATCCTGTGCAAAGCTCGGCCGAGCTGACATTTCAGAGGCATATATCGGTCGAGCCAAATCCTGCTCGGCCAAGCCTTAGCGGGCTACTTTGGCGGTTTCTCTGTTTCAAACTATCTTGGGCTATCCAATCTTGGCCCAGGCGATCCGAGGCTCTGCCAGCTTGTTATAAAAGGGGGAATTGCAGATTTTATAAGAACTTTTGTCACTTTTACATGAACATTAGATAGATTCTCTCTACACTTCCATCACCTTCCAAACCTAATC
This sequence comes from Plectranthus barbatus, assembly GCA_026898455.1. Lineage (NCBI taxonomy): Eukaryota > Viridiplantae > Streptophyta > Magnoliopsida > Lamiales > Lamiaceae > Plectranthus > Plectranthus barbatus. Next base: position 259,748 of record JAPKLW010000907.1, on the reverse strand, counting down.
CATTGTGTCAGAGAGCTAATCCAACCTCACTTGGTGAAGATTTGAAGAATCCAATGGCAGATCAAGATACTCAATTTGGGGAAGAATCTCTTTAGATTTATCAATTGTAATGGTTTGTTTTCAATTCAACATTGTAATGATCCAATTGATAGCTATGGTATTCTAAACTTCTTTTGGATGTTGATTTGAATAAAGATGTGTGATGATTAGGTTGAATTGTGCATGTTTACCTCCTTCTATGAGATTGAATCATGCTATATCTTATTCCTATTCACCTAGGTGTAGGTAAGAGCCAACATAAGTGATAATTGACGTGAATATTGCAGCCAATGCGTGGATAGGAGCGTCGTGATTAGCATGTTTTCTTGTATTCCTCGATCCAATCCCTGTGCGGAGGAAAGGCATAGGATGATGATTTACGTGCCATAGGGAGTGAGTTAGAAGCTAATAACGTAGCGGTTTGAGGTTTCTAACGTCATCTACGGTCAATTCATCGTGATAGGGGGTTGGCTAGGATAGTGTAATAGTCCATCCATTTAGGGATTAAATCGTGTTTGCATCTAAGTTCAACTTAATTGGAGCACATCCGCATTCTTATCAACATCCATTCTATCTCTCTTGAGTATATGTGAATCTTGTTCTACCAAGCTCTTTAAGAATTTGAAGAATTGTTTTCATTTACAAATTGTTGAATGATGTTTTGTGACTATTGCATTCAATTTGTTCTAGTTTAGTTTACATACAAGCCTAGATTGTTAGAATACAACTCAACGACTTTTGATTTTCCTAGCTATAAAATTTCACACGATTAGATAGTAATCCAGGGCGAAATGAGTTAGGGACCTGGATTGATATTATTATTTGTTTTGCATTGAAATTGAGCAATCATTTTAGTGTCCATCAAGTTTTTGGCGTTGTTGTCGGGGAACTTAATTAGTAGGTCTTTGAATATTGTTGAAAGTGTGGACATTGTAGGCTAGGTGTTTTTTAATTTGTCTATTTGATTGTTAATTATTATTTTGTTGTTTGTTTTTATTATTGGTTGGTTAATTGGAGTTGTTGGTTCTTGTAGGGTATGAATGATTACAACGTCCAAGACTTGAAAATTGGAAGTTAACATGGAGAATCATCGAGGAGTTAATACGGAAAGACTTGATAATTTGCAAAGGCAAATGGAGGAAATGAAAGCCAAAATGCTAGAGAGACAAAGTGAATGGATTCGTGAACTGAATCACTAAGTCCGTTTGCCAAGATCGATAATTGGAATATCAAAAATAAATTTCTATGCCTATGATTATTCCTAGCATGCTCCCATTGATTATGCATAAGGGGGTTTATGCAGAATACTTGGATTGTAGAAATCTGAAGAACGAGTGCGCAGAGATTTGATCTTGATCACTTTTCCCGCGCACAAAGATTAATTCCTAACTGATAAAAGGAATTAAATCTATGAAAATAAATAAGTAATTTTCGAAAACAAGAAGGAGAGAGAAGAATGAAGACGATCCTCCTGATCTGATCTTCTGATCTGTATCACAACTCAATCCGAATATCTGGTGAAGATTCCCTTCGAATTCCTTACCCAATTGAGAAGCAGAATTTCCTCTGCGTTTCTCAGATCTTTAGTCGATCACCACAACTCCCAAAATTCTGGTTTGCCGTGTGCAACATATGATCTTGTGGTGTGTTGAGATCTGAGAAACTGAGGCCTATTTAAAGGAAAATACTGGACTTCTATTGGGCCTTGGTTTTCATGGGCCAGACCAGGGACCAGAATGCAAGTAGAAAATAAGGCCTATCAATTAATTAATTCTCATATTCAACCCAGAATATTATTAATTAATTAATATTGATTCATTCCACCAGAGAATCAATATTGTCCTACCTATTTTCTACCACGTTTTGAGGTACGGATTGCATGGGCTCAATATATACCCACATTCAAGGTTACAGACACATTCGTTAATTAATTTAAGCTCTGACAAGTTATTTAATTAATTAACATCTTATATTCCTGAGTCAATCCACTCAAAACTTCTCACTTATGCTTGAACTTAATCAGCCTACAGGACTTTAGCATAACGAACCTTTTGAGCTGCTTAGGGAATGTCAACATCCTATACTGGATGTGGTTACCTAGTTCCAGTACCAGACAGTCATACACAAAATGCTATCACCCAAGATACAGATATACAGGCTCAACTAGAGCCTTTCACTACAACTCAAAGTGATACACAATCAGCATATACTTTCGTACCTTCATTTAGGTTTAGGATCTCATCAAGCCATAGAGATATAGATTTTTTTAATGTCAGATAAAAGAATCGATCTCCACTTAGGTCCTTATCAATGTGTGCCCCACACCAGCATACCAAGTCATCCAAGAGATATGCTTATTACCGTGTATGCTGCAGCCTACACTGATAGTTTATCCTGAAACTGTCTCAGCTACGATAACTATTTATATCTCGCTAGGTCAAACGATCCATACGATCTTTCGTGATATACTACACACCCTATGATCTCCCTATCGACGAGATAAGAGGATAATTACGTTTGCGACACATGTTTGTTAATTCAGACAGGAGATGAACATACAACATTTATGATTCCCAGTATATTAACCAATCAACCTTGTACATAATATACCAATCATAATTCTTTCAGTATATAAATCCATCACAAAGGCCACGAAGGACACTCCTAAGTGTATATGAGAACATG
>JAPKLW010000907.1:204284-241012 GCA_026898455.1 Plectranthus barbatus | reverse complement strand
AAGTTTAATGGCAATTAATATTGCCCGTCGTAGACTCAAACCCTACAGGTTGTAGTTCTAGTTGATTGGTTCACATTTTGGGATTTTGTAGTTATGGAATTGAATAATTTTGATTCTAGCGTAGTTGGGATTGCCTTATTTTGCTAGTATTTCTACTTGCACACAAATTAGGTTGGAAATCTTTCGATTGAGGATGAAACATGTGTAAATTGAGTGTGAATTGCATGAGTGTAATGTCAATTTTAAATAGGTAGTTGCACCATAAAGTGAATTGTGTTAAATTTGTGGTGTTGCTTGAAAAAATTGTGAAGTGAGTTATAACGTGATCTGAGATTTTTACCTCTATTTTTGCAAACCACTATGGCTTTTAGACCCCAGTTTGCTAACCTGGAAGCGAAGCAACTCTACCAAAAATTTTACGATGCAAAGTTTAGAGTTAGACAGCCTCCCTACCCCTGCGCTACGACCATGGACACTCTAGGGATTTGGGTTGATGTTGATGCTTTGTTGAGGAGAGTCAGGTGGAGTAGATGGATGACAACACAATGGCCTACTTACCCATCGCTAGTGAAGGATTTCTTTGCTTCACTCCAAGTGTATGACGTCCAACCGGAGGGAGAGCCCACAACCATCAAATTCCAGCTGCTTAATCAGACCTTCCAGCTTCCTAGAGATGTGTTGGATGGATTATGGGGAAGCCCGAAGAATGGATTTGGTTTCATCCCCAAGGACTTCAATACGGTCGAGTTTTGGCAACAAATTGCAGCAGAAGCACAATTGGAGGTAGAAGAGTTTGATGTCGGAGGCATGAAAGCCTCTTCCATTGACAACCCGATGTTCCGATACCTTCAGCATTGCATGGGGGTGTCTATCACCGGTCGTCACGAGAGTGGGAATGTGAGGTTTGGAGAGCTCTTTGCCATACATTGAATGTTGAAGGGGGAAAGCATCAGCTTCGCAGCGTTGGTGATGGATCATTGGAGGAGGCAAGTGAAGGCCACCAAGGGCAACATATGGAGTTGGGGATTAATTACCCCGATTGCAGAGCACGTGGGGATTGATCCGTCTGACATTGAGATGCTACCTGACACTAGAGGGCTTGGCACAGCACAATTGGTGCAAATGCAGATGCTAGCATCACGTGAGGGTGGTTGGGCACTGAAGATGTCCAATGGAGATAAGTTTCTATTACCTCAGCTGGACCTCACACACGTTACGGACCTCATATTCTGTGACAATTGGTTGATGAGTACTGATGCCCACATGCGCCTTATGGTTGGACCACGAGGGAGAACAGGTACCTCCCGCCTCAGTCACTGACCGCAGACTCGCCCGAACCAGCGAGTGCTCACTCGCGAGGAGCAATAGGAGGAGAGGCATCGGTGCCGCTGCTTGCTGGCCGATCGACAGCATGACGCACCCTCAGTAGATGCTATGGGGGAGGATGCCCCCGAGGAGGAGGAGCATGGGGAGAGAGTTGGCGAGGATATACCTTTTGCGGAGGAGGTTTCGGGATGGGTTGGTGGAGCTTCGACCAGTCGCTATGCGGGGGAGTCTTCATCATCTAGAGTGGATCTGGCTTTGATGTACCAGCTCATGCAGCAGCAGGCTGCGGAGCGCACTCAGCATGTCGAGTTCTGCCAGCACGTGACCACGATGCTCGATCACATTGACAGCCACCTGCAGTGACTCCTTTTGGATGAGGATGATTAGCCCGAGTCTGTGTACACACGCTGCCTACCAGCACTGGGAACGGTGCCGGAGACTTCCAGCATGGGCACATACCGACGTGGTGATGCAGGATCCTCCAGAGGAGGATTGAGGTACCGTTTCTCTTTTCCTATCTAACTTTCAAACTTGTCCACTCCTTCGAGTGAAACAAGTTTGGGGGTATGAGGACGATGGAAAAGGGAATCGTTTTTATCGCTTTATGTTTACTGTTTTCTGTTTGATGCATTATAGGTAGGAGTCGTGTTTACAATTGCTACATAGGGTCATTAGTTAGCATTCTAGTTTTATTTAGGAGCTTTGGACCTAGGACAGTCGGAACTTTTTGGTTATGTTGGTTTTTGAGAATGTGACTCGTCCTCCCTTGAATGAAAACAGTTGGTTTATGATGGATTATTTGTCGATATGGAATGAAAATCTGTGTGATAAAGTAGCTAATGATATGAGTTATTTGCTTGATGAGTCGCTCTCTGAAGCGTGAATTGTGCATGATAGACTGTTTGAATTGGATGATTGTTGACGAGTAACAAAACTTTAAACCCTGTGTGAGAATTTGAGCCTTCTTCTTCATTTGATGTGATACAAGGCCTTTAGCAATAACCCTTCTAGAATTTGATTAATTTCTCTCTCAAGGTTGCATGAGTGTAGTAATAAGGTGAGAGTGATTATAGGCATGTTCTTTGGTAGCCCATTTTCCATACACTAACCCTTGATTATCTCTACTCGTAGCTCATTTGAGCCTTGAATGAATTTTCTTTGATTTAGAATGGTTGATAAATGTGAGTAGATGGTTGGACAAAGGGGATTGTTGGAATTTTGTTGTGAATTTTAGGAATTGACTAAGTTCCCAAAGATTAAAATAAATTAGGGTCTCAAGAGTGAGAATGAAATACAATGAACGGGGGTGCATAAAAGAAAAAGAAAATACTATGTAAGTTCACAAATTAAATTTATGAATATGAAAGGACCCTAGGAAAAAAATGAAAGAAGAAAGAAAGAACAAGTGATTAAGATTGTGATGAGTAATGTGGTTAAGGTATGATTGGTGTGTTGGGTATGAATTCATAGGAATCAAAAATTAAGATCTTTCTTTTTATCTCTTCCAAGCCATGGGGACATAAAGAACTCATATATTCATGATTGAATATTCTTGTTTCTTAGGCATAGAGAAACCACATCAATCTACTTCGAATTTTGGAACTTGGTTATAAATATATATGTATATATAGGGTAGTGATAAAAAAATTTCTCGTGCTAAATGCAAAAAAATCTGAGCCATTAAATATTGTAATCGACGGCTCAGATTAAACAAATCCCGTCTAATTTTTGGTGCATTTTTTGCACATACTTAATGCATAAAAGAGTAAAAATGTGAAAAATATATATTCAAAAATTTTATTTCGTGCAGTTCATAAAACATAATATGCATACATTCGATGTAAAAAATGCAATATTTTGGGCATAAAACTGCGGCATATAATGCAAAAAATGCACTCAATATGAATACAAAAATGCATATGCTTTAGAATAAAAATGCATCATTTAATGCAAAAAAATGCAGATATTTGAGAACATTTTTTATACGTAATTGATACATTTTTCATCCTGAACGTAAATATAATTGAAGAATATATACCAGCTGAATATAAAATCATGATTTTCGTGCGAATCTTCTAAATTTAACATATTCAATATGGATATCATATGAATCATCGTAAAAATACATTTAATTTGATATATGATTCGTAAAAAATAGATTTGAATCGAGAAAAATATAATCATTTTATTATAATGGGAGGAAAGAGAAAATTAGGAGAGAGAATGTTTAGATCTAAAAATAGAGAAGACGGTTATTCAAACTTAAAGGCTAAATTACTAAGATACCTTAATTACCTTATTTATTCAATAAATAAGGTAATCTAGAGTAGTGATCATATAATAATAGTTTTTCTCATGCTAAATGAGAAAGAATCTGGATCATTTATTTTGTTAATCCAATGGTTGATAATTCATGATTTATTGAATAAATAAGGTAATTAGGATATCTTAGTAATTTAGCCTTTAAGTTTGAATAATCGTCTTCTCTATCTTTAGATCAAAACATTCTCTCTCCTAATTTTATCTTTCCTCCCATTATAATCAAACGATTATATCTTTCTCGACAATTCATATAATATCCATATTGAATATGTTAAGTTTAGAAGATTCGCACGAAAATCATGATTTTATATTCAGCTGGTATATATTCTTCAATTATATTTACGTTCAGGATGAAAAATACATCAATTACACATAAAAAAATGTTTTCAAATATCTGCATTTTTTTGCATTAAATAATGCATTCTTAACTTGAATAAGATGCATTTTTATTCTAAAGCATATGTATTTTTGTATTCATTTTGAGTGCATTTTTTGCATTGATTATATGCCGCAATTTTATGCCCAAAATATTGCATTTTTTACATCAAATGTAAGCATATTATGTTTTATGAACTGTACGAAATGAAATTTTTTAATATATATTTTTCATATTTTTACCCTTTAATGCATTGTGTATGTGCAAAAAATGCACCAAAAATTGGATGAAATTTGTTTAATCTAAGCCGTCGATTGCAATATTTAATGGCTCAGATTTTTCGCATTTAGCACGGAAAATCCTATTATCACATAATCACTATTCTATATATATATATATAAAAAAAAAAAAAAAGACAGAAAAAATTTCTCCAATACTTCGCATCGAACCAAAAAGGAAATGTGTTCCCTAGAAAGAATTTCACCTTCCATGGAAATTCAGAGCTGCATCATATTAAAATATATTATTATTCAGCTGAATTGAAAACCTGAAATGAACTAATGGCCAATATTCATACCAATTTAACATTCAAAATAACCTCACGTCCGATCTCGAGATTCCGCCGTCGACTCGACTCAGCTCCGACTGCAGTCTCCATCTGTGTGCTGATTCCAGACCACCATATGAGAAGGTAATAAAACCAACTCTGAGAAAAAAGACAGAATGGAGATTCCATAATTCAACGCATAAGCGAGAGCTGCTGGAACTTTATCAAACTGTAATAAGAAGGAAAAATATGAAAGATGAGATTGCAATAGAAGCAGCCAAAGGATAGTCAGTTGATGGTATGTGAATCCAATTGAATGCAGCTGATGAGGTTTGACCATAAATCATATGCATCACTCTCACCAAAACCCTTAATTATATCTTATGTTAGCGAATTATATCCCACACTTTTATTTTATTTTACAATTGTCCTCCATCACTAACGGAGTTACAAACATACTGAGTCTCACATTTTTTTTCCAACATTGCGATGAAGTGCTTTTCTTTCTTTTATTCTTTTTAAATTTTCAAATGAACAAAAAACTCCAAGGAAAAAACATGTATTGCCACTCAGGCAAAAATCGTCTGACTCAATATGTTCGTAACTTCGTCAAGGACAAAGAAAACAACTGATAACCGAATGAAAGTATGAGAAATAATCCTTCAACATAAATACTAGTACATAATATATTTCCTTAATCCTACACGATGGACAATGTAATTCACGGTTTTCCTCTTTCTCACTATTTAAATGGCATGTGCACATATGAAAATCCAAAAGTTATGACATGAGAAGCAATGAAATGAGTGACTCACCGCAGCAGAAGCACTTGTGGATTATATGGAAACAGACTTTTTTTGTTAAGACTGTCAATGGATGCGGTCAATGAAGCCAAGCAATCCCTAGCAGCCACAAATGGTAGTTTATAATTTACACAGCTACTATTGCCATGCGCATCCACCTCCTTAGATGATGCCGGATAACATTCTCCGGCGGAATCTCTAGAATTAGGAGAAACCTTCCGTCTCTTTACAGATAATTGGCCAAACTCCTCTTTCACTCCTGGAAACTCGACAAATAAGCTCCAAGAATTGCAAATGATTCGCAACGACCTGGCAGAAATTATCTAAAGTTAAAACATAATAGCAGCTGATCAAACACAAAGTTGTGCTAAATAGAGCTATGGGGTCAACTATTCAATAATTGAGTTACACTTTAAACCTCCACAGAACTGAAAAGAAGATAAACAGGATGAGCTAGGGATGACCATGGGTCAAGTCAGTTCGCGAACTACTCGAGATAGGGTCAACAAAAACTCAAAATCAACTCAATATTAACTAAGTCAAGCTCGAACTTTAGGATACTCACAAGCCTTATCAAGCTTGAGTCTAAATCGAGCTTGGGTTTAAGCTAGGCCCACAAGACTTATCGAGCTTAATATAATCTTAATCTATATCCCTAAACTTATTACTGAATTAGAAATCATGTATATTTTTTATCAAAATTAAAAATTAACAAAAAGTTGAGCTTGATCGAGTCAAGTCGAGCTTGATGAGCAGGATACCAAGTCGGCTTCGAGATCATCCCTAGGATGGATGAATTCCTAAATACAAACCTTAAAAGGTATTCGGCACAGCTTGATCCAGTGTCTTTTGAGATAAGATAGTCAAGAAGAACTTGATGATCATACTTTATCTGAAGAAAAGAAAAACACAGAGACGTTTCACTGCATGAAATATGATTGAAGTAGCTACAGCTAAGAAAGGTGGTGACAGGATTTGCAAGTGTGGTACCTCAGCAAGAAATAGATGAAATAAATGTATAGGATTGAACAAGTCAATAACAAGTTGATTCGACACTTCAGCAAGAGGCTTGTCTTGAAAAGATGGAACATTAAACAGTTGCAGGAGCACTTCAAACAAGATATCATCCTACAATTCGAAGGGATGAGAATATGAACAATATAAATGCATGAGGGCTCACAAGACATCAAATAATAAAATGAAAATGTAACCATGAAAAAATTACAATACACAAACCACCAAATAGGGTCCTAGCAATAAGTATGAACTTGAATATGTACGTATGCAACATACATGAAAAATTAACTACCACACCTCACAACACTTAACAGTAAGCAAGATTGTAAAACTCACTAGGCGCTAGCCGAGCGGTCACATGGGGCCTAGCGCCTAAGCGGTCTATACGGGGCCTAGGCGGTTTTAAGACAGTAGCTACGCGGTCAACTTATTTTTTATATTTTATATTTTAAATATGAAAAATTATTAAACAAAGCTATTTTTAACATTTAAAAATCATAAATAATATCAAAATAGGAACATAAATCTTCTAACACAATTTTAATTATTTCAAACAAAACTACTTCTAAAAATATTTCATATATATATTCATTTTTTTAATCTTTCCTTTCATTTTGTTCAATTTTTAATAATTTTATCAGACACTTACGGCTTTTTCCCCTCCCCCAACATAATTTTCTCTCCTCTCTCCACTTTTTCTCTACCTCTATGTGTGTAAATCCCAATCTATCGCTGAGTCTTCTATTTTTTTCATCTCCTTCCATTGTACCCCCGAACCTCCGTGAAAGACTTCTCGTAGCACTGCAACATCACACAAACACAGCAAATTTCTCCTCTTCTCAATCCCTACTCGCGCTTGCGTATCTTAGCTTGGCTAGTCCTGCCCCATTTACCTTTGAATCACAGACCCAACCGAAGAATGAAGCCGACTAGGGGTTTTCGGCACGGTGGGCTGCCGCCAAGCGCCTTAGCGCCCACTAGACAGCCAAGTAGGGCATATTTTACAACCATGACAGTAAGACTAAAATCATAATTATTGATACAGGTCTTTTCCACATAAAAGGGGTTACAGTACGCCCGGGGCTATTGCTATCCCGAATAGAACCGGCTTAGGATGGTGAAATGAACCATCTGCTAAAGCTTGAAGAATTCCCAAAGGACTGGCGTATCCAGGTCCATTTCGTTGATGTTTCCCTTTCCTACCCCCCAAAAAAGGAATATTAGTTAATAGAGCCAAACCACCATTTCGACCACTTCATTTTACAAAGTTCAATGTTAGCTAGATTAGTCAACATTCAAAAGTTTCGATGCAACAACAAGATGTTCCAGAATACTACTTTCAAAAGATATAACTCCAACCTCATGGTCCAAAGAGAATATGGTCAGAAATCCATAATACCCAAATTATGTGATTAAATAAATTCTCCTGTGTCTGTTGCAGGTCAAGGGCTCCTTTTTCCGGGATACTTGCATTCAAATAACCATGGATTCATCTTGAATATGTAGATAGACTAAACAATGGTATGTGACACTTCCACTGTCAATGTTGCTAGCTGAAATGTTTAACTAAGACAAAAGGTCTGCCACTACCTTCCCCACTTGAAATGAAATTTCATGGACTACTTCAAGAAGCTTTTGAACAACTCAATTGTTCAATTTGAAATTTATATTTCTAAATGAATAAGCTATAACCGCTAAAGGATGTTTTGGATGGCTAATAATCATAATTAAGTTCAACATAGTTAATCGCAACCAATCAAGCTTTTTCACATCATCATCAAAACTCCTCAATTTACCCATGGTCACCTTCGGTTTCCTCTTCAGCATACTGAAATATATTCATCTCAAAATGCTAGAGGAATACTTATACTATTAGCTGAAAATCAAAAGCAAAAAAGAGATCAAGCCTTAGGATGAGTTTCACAGAGAAACCTCCTCAATGAAATGCAAATCACTAAATCATGCCTCCAAAGTCCCAACTCCAAGGCATCGAGTCTTGTGTATCATGTGCCCTGACTCTGAAACATGTGTTTTAACAACTATGTTCCAACTGAAAGTCAATAATTTACATGCAGCAAGTATAAAAGGGAGTAAATAAGGTTTCCTCACTTAAATCATTTCAAGAAGCACAAGCAACAAGGATAAACCATCTGTCTGGACTTACTTTCAGTGCTGCACATTCTTATATCCAACAAATAATAAAAGTTCTACTTTTATAACTTCCATAAATTATAAATGGAACACTGCTGCAAAACTGCAAGTGATACAAAATGACTTCAAAAAAATGGACTGGCTTTTCTTTTATGACTGTAATCTAAAAATCAGAGTTTTACCAGTATACCTACATGATTCATTCAATACTGACAGAAATATTTTCCATCAAATATTACTTTAGAATTGAGCATCCAACAAATATTTATCTATGCTAGAAGCAATGATGTCCAAAGTTTGTTTAGCTTCCCACTAATGCAGGACCAAGGGACATATAAAAGAAGAGTAAAAACACAAGCCCTGATGTTCTTCGGAAAATCCAGCTCGATTAAGTTTAAATGAGTCACATGCAGCCATAGATTTAGTAGACACAAAAAAGTTTAAGCTAATGAGATCTGAAAGAACAAATCCAACTCAGCAAAATGGAAGCCACTATATATTTATAAGCCATAGGACCAGCAGAAGTAAAGAATGTTATAAGTTGAATGGAGAAGAGTACCCCAAGATATTAAGATACATATAAAGCTATTAAATGAAAAAGGAGAATGAGAACAAACCTCGTGCATAAATAGCTGAAGAAAGGATAATGTGAACATGACACATCGTTCAAAATATAATTCATCATGATGAGGAGGAACTTGAGATTCAAGCCATTTATTCAGTTCTGTTAAACCTGTGTTGTTGCTGCCACATCCCGAATCCAAATTCAGGTCTGAAGAGCTATAGTGCTTCGAATTCTCATGCACAAATTGCTGTCCATTAGCACTTCCTTTCACACTAACCAGATTTAGTGAACACTTCAAGAAAAGCAAAATAGCCAACCTTTGCAAATGGCAAGATGGAATGTTGTGTTTTTCTGGGTCAAAAATGCTGGTCGAGAATGGTGACCCTTCCAGAAAGCTATCCTGATCCAGTTTATATCCAGATATCGGTTGCAATAGTAGATCTTTAAAGTACTTGTGCAGCAGATGAATCCATGTCAAGCTTATAGTTTGCCCAATATGCATGCTAGAACTAAGCTTAACCATTAGCATCTACATGTTCAACATCTAGTAGGTTAGGCATGATAATGGATCTTTAATCAAAAGAAATATAAAGACAAGCACATAATAGTCATAAAAAACAATCATTAAGAAATCACTAAGATAAGAGTTATAGGTCTAATATTGAAAAAATTATGAAAATTCTCAGAAGTTGTTTTAAATTGTCAAACCCCTAACTTCAATTCTAGACTGTACAAAACAATGAAAACATGTTTGTTTACTCATTTTCAAATTCCATTTTTACTTTTTTTTTCTTATCCTATACCATCCATTCAGTCCCATACACACTATCAAACTAGGACATAGTATTAAAATATTCATCTCTCTATACTGAACACATAAGTATCATCTTTCATATCAACCACAAAATCAAAGTGAGAAAATAATCAAACAAACATATTTTCATTTTCCAAACCTAATACACTAAAATTCAACTATACATCAAGCTAAAGTCATTATATTTTTAAAGAAACAGATACTCGTCGTGAACTACATTGGATATACTGAAAATTGGAAATCGCAACAGGAAACAAAAGAAAACAAGCCCTCATACACTAAAACATAGTTGAAAGAATATATATATGTCCACAAGATGTGCCATTGAATATGTTTATCAAAATAAATTAATAATCTAATTACCAGAGACCAAGAACGGCATCCTTTTACAAGTATCTTCTATTCATAACAAGGATCAATCATACCAACAATGTAAGTATGAGCACTACCAGTAATCAACTCAATTACCAGCACTTTGTGTCTGAAGTAATAAGATATGCGGACATGATAAAGACTTTGAATGTCAAGATGGCACCACCGTGTAAGTTTGGGGACAAGGTTGGAGATTCTGCAAATAACTGGTGAAGACCCAACTCCAGCTTCTACAGAAAGCGTGACCAAAGAACATAGTAACTGAATGAAGTTTCCAAAGAACATTGTTATTTCTCTTGGTTGTACCCCCTCTATATTTGGTGAAGCATCTTCAGCAGCTCCCCTAAGATTTTCATTATTATGACCAATATAAGATTCTCTAAATAAGTCCCAGGGCAAATTTATCAATATACAGCTAACATAATCTAAGTATGTTTTCAAGCATTCTCTATCGGAGTCTTGCTTCAGATATTTATGTATATTACGTAAAACTAGGGAAATAGCTGCCACTACAGACAAATTGGCATTTTTCAGTTTCAGCTTCAGTGAAGATCTTGTAGATGGGTTGAAATCTATGTATCTATTTCCCAATACACTAACTGAAGAAGATTTGATAATGTTACAAATTGCCAATTCCAAGCAAAGGCACAGCAACTGCATGAAATCATCCCAATCACCATCCTGCAGAAAAGATTTTATCATTAGAAACAAAGAAAAAAATACATGAATGGTGCCCATGAGTTCCAGGGAATATAGGGTGTCTATGGAAACATACTGATACAAGCAAAAACTCAGATATGGCCACGAGGGTATTGCCAACTAAATGTTGAGCATATTGGCTGTTGATGGCAAGTAAAAACACCTGCAGAGAAATCATGAAATTCTAACGTTTGAAAAAATAATTCAAGCCCAGTTTCTAAACGAAAGAATGGAATAAAAAAAAATTTTAATAGATTTCGTTAGATATGGACGAGGCAGTAGAGTAGCTCTCAATCAATATCTTATACATACATTGACACAAACTGTAACTCAATCTGTGTTACGGATTGAACCCACTAAACACTAGGTGCTACTTTAGAAAGCAAAACATCAACAGAAAAACTCAAAATGGTGAATGATACATTAAGTCATTTTTAAGGAGGTTTATTACTTTACCAATTCACCGGTCATCTTAGCCAAACAATCCAGATTGTCCAAATTTGCAGCCGCATCGATCAAACATTCACCATCAGAAACAGGGTCACCCAACAACTCCTGCAAACAAATATTATGTGCCTTATAAACTACCCAAAGGAACAATTTTACACAGAGGGAGAAGAATGAAGGCACAAACCTCGTCAGAGTCATCAAATTCATCTATCAACTGCTTAACTTTTCTGAAAACCTGAAATGAAGAAAGATAACCTAGAATCAATATTTGAAGGAAAAAAAAAAAAAGGAAAGGCAAACAACAACCAAAGGAAACTCAACCGTAAACCTGAGACAGAGCAACTAAAAGGTCATTCTCGATTTCTTCAGTCAAAGTATCGGAGGCAAGATCCTGAAAAGTGTGGAAGCACGACGGAAATAATTCAAGAAAAGAAATAAATAATCGAACAACGCAGGAGAAGGAAAAGGGAAAGAGGGTGGTTGAAATGGTTACTGAAAAGCGGTGAAGAGATTCGTGAATGAGGCGGCGAAGACGCAGGTATTCAGGCCGAGGGCTCATTCTCCAACAGCAATGCCACCGTTTTCCACCGTAATCGTTTACTCGTGCAGCCAGTAATCAACTACACAATGTTTTCGATGAGATAGAAAGGAATGAAATCAAGAGTAGAACACACTGGCTTAGAACTGACGAACAAACTTCCAGACATTCTCACGAAAAAAAATATATATATTTCTCTTTCAAACACTAACGCTTGTTGATCAACGGGTTTGTGTTTTTCAAAGTTTTTTCTTTTTTCAGGGATGAAGGGAGGATTATCATAAATTAGGGAGTTTTTTTTTTCCATAAATTAGGGAGTACTTATAGCTTTCATTGCAGGAATAGGGGGGGTGTGGGAGGATACTGACATAAACCAAGATAGTAATTTTTAAGTGTAGTAGTCTAAGCAGATTTGCATAGGATCGAACTAATCTTTTAATTAGATGTTTGAAGCATTAATTGAAATACATAGAATTTCTTAAATTCTAATTTTATTGAGTAAGAAGTAAATGTCAAAAAAAATTATATTTATATGTAATGAGATGGTGTAAAATATATTTTTTATATGTGCTAAAAGTTATTCCTTAAATTAATAGAATAATCGAATAGTAGTCAAATAGACATGTTGAGTACTCCACATACGCATAACCCACCTGGCCTTGAGGAGGGCTTGGTTGTGGTTGTGTTCTCGTTGCTTGAATTGGACTTTTAAGTTATTTTGAGTTTGAGATTAATTATTGAGAAAAAAATTTTGACCGGCTTAAAAGAATCGTCTTAAGCATATTCCTTTTAAAAGTCTTCTAAATATTTATTTTGAAAGGTCTTCTTGAGGTCTGAAGGGATGGATGCTTAGAAGAACTTGTCCTCGGGAAGCTTCTCCGATGCTGGATAGCTTATTTTTTAAGAGCCTATTTGGAATCCGAAGAGCATGATTTGAAGTCTCCTTGAAGGACTTATTCAAGGAGCTTTCTCGCACACCATTCTTCGAAGTGAGGAATGACTTCAAAGAGCTCCATCGAGAACCTCAAAGGAATGAAGGTGAATTGATCAACTAGAACACTACATACCACAGATTATTACAAGATTGTGAATAGTAATTACGTGATCATGGCGGTTACCAAACATGGTTGCCACATACACATACTATTAGTGCGATCAAAGTAAATGACACACGTGGCACATTCCTTAAATGTTGGACGCTACCTCTACGTGGAAGAGTCTATAAGTGTTATGTTCATTCCATATGCACGGAAAATGAATCGAATTTACATATACTTTAAAACTCTGCAAGTATGTGAGTTGTTTTTTCCTGGTGATAATATATTGAAATCAAGAATACTATAAGAGCATAAATTATTTTGTAAAAAGAGATCTTCCTCGACTCAATTCAACTCAACATATTCATTGGATTTTGCATTGTTTTTTGTTGTTTCCATTTTTTTATAATAGATTGTGTTAAGAGTTAATGAAGTTGCATCCATTATACAATATATGAAAGTCTTCGAAAAGAGTTCGAAGATAATTAAGTTGTTGTTTGTGTTGAACTTATTACAAGATGAGAACAGAAAAGTAGAAATAGAACTTGTGGGAACTTAAAAATTACAAAAATTAAAATGCAAACTGGAACAGCCGAGTCGAGATGTTCTCTTCCCGCAAGACAAATACGTCACCGTAGTGCTCGGTCTTAGCGGTTTGTCCCCAAAGGTAAAATGGCTACGTCTCGATCGAAACAGCACCGTAATCGAACGAGCTCCAGTAAACTGGAGAGGAGCAGGACTGAGTAGCTTAAAGGTTGGAAAAATGCAGGGAAAAATTTGCAAAAAATTAGGCGAAAGCTATTTTCGGTAAGTTCTAGCATGCACCTCGGATGCCTATTTATAGGCATTTCCACACTTGAGGGAGCGTGTCGGACAGTTAAGGTCTGACAGTAGTTACACCCGCGCTCATGATGACGCGAACGGTTACGGCGGAAGACACGGGCTCGAGGGGCCGTTACAGGCAACTGTCACGGAGACTTGAAGGCTCGTTTGAATTCAAACGAGTGTACAACTTAACGCGTGCATGTGCTGAATCATCAGCTACGTCGCAAGCCATGTGTGCATACGTGTTGACTAGACCGACCCAGTCAGCTAACCCACTTCGATAAGTCCATCGAGTTCACTTCTGTTGTCCAAAAAGATAAGGTCTTGACGGGCCAAGCCAAGGCCCAAGGCCTAGGGGCCCAAAGACCAAGAACCAAGAACCAGGGTCTGGGTCGTGGGCTCGGGCTCGGGCTCGGCCTGCGGCCTCGCAGAGGCCGAAGGCCGAGGCGAGGCGGGCAACGGAGCGTGTGGGCACACGGTGGGCACGTTGTGCAACATCCCTAGCACACTCAGTTATTACACCATATCAGCGTAAATGTATTTATACACCTTAAGACAAAGTTAGATTCCCAATGTGATATGTCTTAATTATTACATGTCTTTAATTAATACTTATTTTAATTAACCATGTAATAATGATACCACGCATTAACTTCGCGGATTAATTTTTTCACTCGCCATAATACAAATTTGAGAACATAAATATACCACGATTATCTACTCGCAACGTAAATCAATCCTGTAATATTTAATTTTCATAAAATTAAATATTTACATCCGGAATATTTATTCAAATAACTCCTGATTCCAAGAAAAATCTCAAACCCAAAAATAGAGCTAGTTTTATCTATAAATGATAATGGATCATGTATAGTTGTTACATAATATACCAAAACATGTATTGAAATGCATTAAAATAGAATACATTTCTATGCACATCTATATATTATATTAAAAGAAAATAGTCTCTATTAACTGTTCCCGCCAAAATCACATTAATCAGTTTTTATTTTTATTTTTTAAAATCTATTATAATATAGATATATAATAAACAATAATAAAAATATAACAAAACTATATTTTTGACTTTTTCTTAAAAATATTAGATCTTATTAATTTATTGTATTTATTATGTCTTTAAATAATATAAATATAATACTCACTCCGTCCCAAGTAAATTGTCCACATTTCTTTTTTTTGTCTGTTCCACAATATTAGTCCACTTTCCTAAAATAACAAATTCTCTACACTCATCAATAAAATATTTATCCCACTAACTCCCAATACCACTCACATGCATTGGTTATCGTGTCCGGTCAAATGTGGACAATAACCGGGACGGAGGGAGTATCATTTATGAGATCATATTAAAATCAAATCGTATAAATTTTATTTTTATTAAATTCATATATATAGTTTTGACGTATAATATAGTCGAATAAAAATTAAATATATGTAAAATAAATTTCTAAAATATTCTAATATATATACTTTCGTTAATTATATATTAAAATATATATTTAATTGTGCAAATTTAGTATATTTAAAAATAAAAAATACATTATTTAGAATATCTAAACCCTAATATTTTATCTAACAGCCACATTTTCTCTCTCAAATGACACTCACCCTCAAAGATTTGCCGCCGCTCGTGCTGCCACCCATCACCCACCGCCGCCCTGCTCGCTGGCGTCGCCCCTCCGTCGGCTAGCGGCTCGTCTCTGTGGCTGTGCTGCCACCGCCGACTACTACTCGCACGCAGCCAGTCAGCCACCCCTCAGCTGTTGTGCCCTTACTGTAAAGGTGATTCCATAAAAATGAAATATTTTTACACCTTTACTCATTCTGGTAAATATTTGGCCGTGTATTGAATGTTTAGTTTCTAAAAGAAAACTTGAGAAATTCTCTTGCCAATCGATCATCTATCATTTACTATGGATTGATTAATTTTTTGTTGAAACTTATCTCAATCTTTTCATATTAATGTCAGATATACATTCAATTCAATTTAGGATCTTGCTTATGTTTTCAAAATTCTTTATGATTATTGCCCCAATTAATCTGATTCCCTTTTTCTGGATTTTTTATTTTAATTTTTTCATTTAGTTGATTGCTCGGCAACTACTTTGTCATTCGTTCAATATTTGATTGTTGCTGGCCTTTGGTTTATTTCAATTGTGGGCAATTTGTTTTACATATGTAATAACCCTTTTCCCTTTTTATAACACAGAACAAATAGGATATTAGTATGTATTCATTGTTCCATTGCTTTCCTTATTCTCATTTTTTCTTTTTTCTGCACACTTGAATTTCACTTAACTCCGCTTAATACAGTAAAGGTGCTGTACCCAGCTGAGCCGCCGTCCCTGCTGCACGCACCCAGCCACCGCCCACCGTCACTACTGCATTTGTCGTTCGCACTCCGGGAAACTTGTGTGAGGTAAGAATGTTATAGGCTTTATTTGTTGTTCTCTGTAGAATAGGACTAAACTCCCTCTGCTGACTGATCTCAAACTTGAAACTGTATGCAAGAAATTTGGTATCAAACGCCATTCTTTGTTGCTTAAAAATCCGGTCAAACCCAACCCATCCGACCGAATTTCGGGTCGGGTAAGAGGGGATGTCGTGCGTGTTTCGGGTCATGGTCGGGTGGTCTATTTCGGGTCGGGTTTGTCCCGACCTGACCCGATGCACACCCCTAGATTAATAATTGAAAATCATAAATCTTTATCCAAATTTCAATTAATTATCATATTTATCTCTTTTTTTAAATATTGGAGTATAATTTAGAATCTAATTTTTTTCATGTAAATCATAAACTTTAGTTGGGCTATTAATTTTTAACTATAATTATTAATATTTTTTGCTTTAGAAATTTAAGCAAAAATTTGTAATAGTCCTCTCTGTAGAATTAAGTTTTACAAAAATCTATAAAACTTTCTAAAAAATCAAATAGATATAGAATTAGATAGATATAGAATTATAAAGATTATTCTAAAAACTAGGGTGGTTAAATCCCAACCATTCATTACTATATAAATAGGGGTTGTATTATCACATTTGTATCAAGAAAAAAAAAAAAATCACCAAATAAATCTTAAATATTTTATTATCTAAATTCTAAATGTTTCTCCACCATAAAATCTTATTTTTTTCTAATAATTTAAATCTAAAAAATATATAATTCGTGCAATGCACGGGTGTAATCTAGTTACCTAGTATTTTCTAACAATAAGAGGCTTATTAATTCAGTTCATCTCATATTCTCAAGCGTAGATGGGACTTCGGAATTGTAACAGTTAACTCGATAGAGAAACTGTGAATGAGTGCACGATTTGTAAAATAGCAAGAGAGAATCGGTTTTTATGTGCTAAGTTTGCTTTCCGTCGCACAAGAAGGCAGCAGAAGGTATTTTATGCCACCACCACCACCGCAAAAAGCTTATACCACAGCGTCTCTCCTCCTCCGAAAATGTGCCGCTGCAACCTTCCTCGGCGAAGCCCGTCGGCTCCACGCCCTCCTACTTACCTCCGCAGTCCCACCGTTGGAGTCCCTTTTATTCCTACACAACAACATCCTCTCGATGTACGCTCGTTGCGGTTCTTTAGTGGACTCGCAGCACCTATTCGACAAAATGCCTCACAGAAACGTCGTGTCATACAACGCCCTGATCGCGGTGTATTCTCGTAGTACTCGTCATGCTCATTTGGCGTTTCACCTGTTCGATCAATTGACGCACGAGAACCACGTGCCGAATGGGTCTACCATTACGAGTCTTTTGCAGGCTTCAGCTGCGGTTGGCGACGATGTTGTTGGCTCTTCATTGCACGCTCACTGTGTGAAAGCTGGATTCTTGGATAATGTACGCGTTCAGACATCGTTACTTGGGATGTATTCGAACTTTGGAGACGTGGATTGTGCTGATAAAGTCTTTAGAGGAATGAAGGATAAAGATGCCATAGCTTGGAACTCGGTGATATCGGGCTATGTGAAGAATGGGAAGATATTGGAAAGCCTTGAGCTTTTTGGAAGTATGTTAGAGGATGAAGTTAAGCCTACCCAATTCACATACTCATTGGTGTTGAATGCTTGTGCCAAGTTGCAAGATTATGATTGTGGGAAAGCTGTTCATGCTCAAATTCTTTCATCCGGAACATGGATTGATTTGCCTTTGCATAACTCGCTGCTTGATATGTATTGCAGCTGCGGAGACACTCGTGCAGCATTCGATGTTTTTCTCAGGATTGGGAAACCTGATTTGGTTTCTTGGAACTCAATGATTGGTGGGTTTGCAGAGAATGGGGATGGAAAGAAGGCTATGGAGATGTTTGTTCAAATTGGGCAAGAATCTCCTCTGAAACCCGATGAGTATACTTTTGCTGCTGTTATTTCTGCTACCAGTGGCTTTCCATCTCGTAATTATGGAGAGCCCCTACATGCTCAAACTGAGAAAACAGGACTTACGAATAGTGCATTTATCCGGAGCACACTCTTAAGTATGTACTTCTACAATGATGATCCAGTCTCGTCTCAAAAGATTTTTGGTTCTTTTGTGCATAAAGATGCCATCCTTTGGACAGACATGATTTCTGGGCATGTTAGAATAGGTGAAAGCGAAGGTGCATTGAGTCTCTTCCACGAAATGTCCAAGGAAGGCATGCATATAGATAGTTTTGTACTTAGTAGTGTCTTAGCTGCGTGTGCTGACCTTGTGACTTTAAGACAAGGGGAAATGATACATAGTCTTGTCTTGAAGACAGGAAATAATGCTGAAGTTTGGGTGCAGAGCAGTCTTGTCGATATGTACGCCAAAAATGGGGAGCTCGAAGCTGCTACGCATGCATTTTCTTGCCTGCGTAAGTGTGATTTGATGTGCTGGAACTCTATGCTTACAGGATACAGTCACCATGGAAAGGCTAAGGAGGCGTTTCAAATCTATTTCAAGATGCTAAAGCATGGTCTGAACCCTGATACCGTCACATTTCTCTCTCTTTTAGCTGCTTGTAACCACTGTGGCTTGGTTGACAAATCCAGATTCATCTGGAGAACTATGAAGGAGCGCGGGTTAAGGCCTGGTGCTAAGCACTATTCCTGCATGATAAGCTTGTTGAGTCGAGCTGGGCTATGGACGGAGGCTGAGGAAATGATTATCGAATCACCTTTTGCAAATGATTATCTGGAATCATGGAGATCTGTTTTAAGCTCCTGTATCAAGAATGGGAATCTGAGAGAAGGAATACATGCTGCAGAACAGATTTTGAATGCAAATGGAGAAGACAGTGCAACAAGTATATTGCTTACTAAGCTATACGCTGCAGCAGGGAGGTGGGATGATGTTGTGGAGACAAGGAGAAAGATGAGGAAGTTGTTGTTGGTAAAAGAACCTGGTTTAAGCTGGATTGAAGTCCGGAACGATGTTCGTGTGTTCTCTTCAGGCGAGCAATCGGAAGAGCAACATGGTGAAGTGGAGGCCATGTTGAGTAATCTGGTGGCGAACCATATGCCAATCGTAGCAGATGACCTTCTGTATTGAGCAAACAGAGTGATTTGCATGGTGGCAATAATTCTGATTCTTTGATCACAGTTGCGATTTTTTTTTTTTTTTTTTCCGGTTCGGAATATTTGGATTATTTTGGTTATTTTACAAGGCAAAATTGAACCGAATAACCTAATGGTCAGTTCCTAATTAATAAACATGCAAAGTACTGTTTTGTAGTTTCCTTTTATTTCTTATAAGCCGAATCCTTTATTCCTTTTGTGTTTGTATGTGCTTTTTACCTTCATTTTGACGATTTACTGATTTATTTTAATAAATTTTATTAATTTAAATACTATCCATCCAGCCGTTCTTGTTAAAATTCGAACTTATAATCTATTAAGTATTAAATACAAATAAGATACTTAAATTACTTATACCTTAAAAATAAATAAAAGAAATTATTAACTTTAACATCATGAAGGGGACTATCTCAAATTCATTGTTTTGTGATGCATTGGAATATGCAAATTCAATGTTTAGGGTATTCAAATTTGAGTTTTGCATATAATTCATTAATATATGCTTTAAAAATAATAAGTTTTATAACCGCGGAGCGCCGAGAACCAACACTTAAATGTTTTCATTTTATAATATTTACTAGCTATAATTGATTATAATATAATATAAGTGAAAAATATTTTAAATACCCAAAACCACTAAACACATTATGAAAATAACCAAAACATTAAACACATTCAAGAAATACCCACTTTTGACTTTTTTGACATCAACATAACATCACCAAGTTTTTTAATAACTTTTAAGATTTAATATAAAAATAAAATATAAAATATACATATTAATATATATATATATATATATATATATATATAATATAATTAATATATATTATATAATATATGGTGTGGTGTGTGCATGGGTGTGGGGAGGGGTGTGGGTCGGTGGCGGTGTGTGCATGGGTCGGTGGCGGAAGGCAGCTACCGACCCCTCTCAATTTTTTATTTATTTATTTTAATTTCTGGTCGGTGGCAAGGGTCGGTGGCGGAAGGCAGCCACCGACCAAAGCTCAATTTTTTTTTTAATTTCTTGGTCGGTGCCAGGGTCGGTGTCGGCACCGACCACCGACCCACTCACATGATTTTTTTTTCTTTATTTTAATTGTGGGTCGGTGCCAGGGTTGGTGTCGGTGGCCCAACACAGACCCGACACCGACCTTCTCTTTCCTCAATAACAGAATTCTGAAATGTGTCAGAATGTGCAGTGGGTATTCTGAAATGTGTCAGAATGTGCAGTGGGTATTTTGTGAATGAATATAATATTTTGAGTATTTTCATAATACATATAGTGAGAGTGGGTATTAATAAATTCCACTCATAATATAATATAATTTTAAATTTACTAAACTATAAAGTTATATCATAAAAAATATAATTTATTTATATATGGTATATATATCATATTATATTGACTTATATTTACTTTAATTAATTTATAAATTTTATTTTCTAAGCATAAATGTAAATTTTTAATCTGAACAATATTATTTTATTTTTTTAATTGGAGAATACTATTTAAATGGAAAATATGTGTTTTAATGCGACTCGAAAAAAAAATTTACTTGAGAAACTTCCATAACATTATTATTGAAAATTTTAAGCTTTCGAACAATTAATTCACATTTTCTCCATCTCTTCAAACTCTTAAATCTTTTTTATGCAATAATTAGAACATATTGATTTATGTGTAGGGTATATCACCATAATATTTTTCAAACACAATTACTTTAATTGATTATTTTTAGCCGAAGCATGGACTATGAACCTAACTTGGAAATCAACAATTAAACTCTTTGCAATTATTAACCTAATTTGGATTCTTTTAATATTATTTTTAGTGTGATACTTTATTTCATGGTTAATTTTCATAAAATAATGTAAATGAAACCATACATCTTGAATGAAAATGAAACCATACATCATGAAATATATAATATATAAAATAAAATTTATAGTATATTGTTTACAATTTCATATATTAAAAATACTATTTATTTTTCTAGAGAGTAAATATATTATAACATTAAGATATGATTAACAAAGTTATATATCTTCACATTCTTTAGTAACTCCTTTTACATACATTTAACATATTATAAAATATATTAGTTTTCATATTATATGCCAAATTATATAAATAAATTTAATAAAAATAAAAAGAAGTATTAAACACAAAGACTATTTGATATGATTTAAATATGATCCCATTAAAGATATTATATTTGTATTATATATATATATATATAGAGACAAACATATATATATATATATATATATATGGAGTGGATCACATACTAAAAATTAGTTTGTACTAAATAGGAATGAATCTACACCACTTATCTAAAAAAATCAATGGTTGAGATTAAACTATTTTTCCAGATTTTATGTTTTTTTCTTTATAAATCATGCTTAATCAAATTAAGCATGCTTTATAAAGCAATTAAGCACGAACGAAAATTATGCTTAATTTTTTAATCTTTGATGCTTTAATCTCAACCATTGATGCTATCAATCCAATGGATGAGATCTATTCCTATTTAGCATAAAATTTAATTTTAGCACTTGAGTGTCATATATATATATATAGAGAGAGAGAGAGAGAGGAAAGATCATGTGAGAAAAAATCCTCATGTGAGAAAAAAGAATAAATCATATTCATTAGATTTAAATAAATCAAAGGTTAATATGCAATCAAGCAACAGTAGCTTATCAATATTAGAATTTCTCCCCTGCCCTTTATAGCTTTATCCATATGTGTAACACAATTAGGCGTCTCGTCGCAAGGCTCATTTTGAGTTGTAGGTCATAGGGCGGGCAGCTTTATCGACTCAAGGGCCGGGGCACAAGGGAGTCCTGATACTATCCATGTGCGAAGAATCCTAAAACACAATCAAGCAAGTGTTTGATTGTATTTTAGTTGTTGCATAATTACTGCGTTGCTTAATTGTGTTTGATTTGTTGCTTGATCTTATATCAATCATTGATTTATTAAGATCTGATGGATATAATTCATTCTTTTTTGTCACAGGGGATTTAATATTTTATGAAAAATGACAAATACAATTTTATTATATTGTATTATTATTATTATTATTATTATTTATTGTGTATCTTTATTATAATGGAATAAATAATGAATAAAATAAAAATTGAAATTTATTTTTATTATTATTTATTATTAGATTTATACTCGTGTGTTGCAAGAGTTATATATTTAATAATTTATTTAATTATATTAAAATATAAGTATAAGGTTATAAACACACACATATATATATATATATATATATATATATATATATATATGTATGTATTTATTAGTATAGTTATAATATAACTCCTTTATATTATTCATCCAGCTATATATATAAATCTGATAAAAATCAAAGCAAGCAGATAAACACAAAGCTTATAAAATATAACAATATTAACCTATCAAAAATTATATTTGTATTATTGCTTTTGGCATTATACTTGTATTGTTTTAAAATATAAAATAAGGTAAAATAGTGAAAATGTAATATTTTATTAAAAATGACACATATGATTTTGTTGAAATAGTTTTATTGTTTATTGAAACATATGTATATGTTATAATGTAAAAATATATCAAGGCAAATAAAAAATAAAATAAAATAAAATTGATGTAATGTGATGCATAGTTTAAAAAAGCGCGCTCAGCGCTCAAAAATGGGGGTGAATGCTTTTTTTCCGCCGGAGCGCCGAGCGAACACGAAGCGTTGGAAAAGCGCCCGGAGCGCCCTGAAGCGAGGTGAGCGACGAGCGAGCCGAAGCGAGCGCTCACGGTGGTGAAGCGCTCTGAAAAAAAAAAAACTCGTTTTTTATTTATTTAATCAATTTTTTTTTTTGGTAAATATAACCTAAAAATAAACCCTAACCGTCGAACGACCTCTCGCACCCACCTCTCCATCGACTCGAGCCACCTGCAGCTCTCGCCCATCGCGTCTCGCCCACGCCCATCGCCCATCGCCCACAACTCCTCGCTGTCCCTGCCTCTCCCCCTTCCCCAGCGCGCTGCGCGCCTGCCTTTCCCCCTTCCCCAGCGCGCCGTTGGGAATTCCCGTCACCAGCAGCAAGCAGCAGCAGCGTATAGTTTTTTTTTTTTTTTAATTAAACCATCTTTATGTTGCTAAATTGCTCAAATATATATTTAAATTGATGTGGGTATTGGGTGGTTATGTTGAATTTGATGAATTGGTGCTGATTTTGATATGTAGGCATTTGAAATTTGTTGAATTGTTGCTGAATTTCGCTGAACTTTGATGAATTGTTGCTGAAATTGTGGCTGAATTTTGATATGTAGGCATTTGAAATTTGATGAATTGTTGCTGAATTTTGATATCTAGGCATTTGAAATTTGATGAATTGTTGCTGAATTTGATGAATTGCTGCTGAAATTGTTGCTGAATTTGATGAATTGTTGCTGAATTGTTGCTGAAATTGTTACTGAAATTATTGCTGAATTTTGATGAATTATTGAATACGTCTTGTAGGATTTTAAAATATCTTGGGATATTTGTTTGGTTGTTAAACACTTGAACTTAAATGTTTTAAGTTGGATGTTTAAATTTTGCTATATTTCTCTGTCTTGTTTGTTTGTTTTTTTTTTTTTTTTTGCATATTTGTCATTTTGGAATTATTTATTTAAGTAATAAATTGTGTATAATTGTATATATAATGTGTACATATTTTTTTTCGTAATCTTCGCTTCGCATACGTGAAGCGTTCGCTTCGCTTCGCTTTGCTCCATCGCTTTGATTTTGGTCTTGTCGCTTCGCTTCGCTTTTCGCTATTTAAAACTAAGATGTGATGTGATGTGATGTGATGATTTGCATCCATGCTATGCGAATTAAATATATAATGATTTATTTTATGATATTCAGATATAATTAACAAAGTTATATATCTTAACTTTTTTAGAGATTATTTTTTAATATATTTAATTTTATTCATCAATACTACATTTAATATATTAATTTTCATATAAAATATTTTCTATATTATACGTCAAACTATATATATAAATTTAATAAAGTATATTAAAAACTAAGTCTATGGAATTTGATTTAAATATTGTTGAGGTTCGATTTTGTACAGATACGGGGCCCTACGAACCGACGAAGAATATAGCAAGAAATAATACGAGAAAAGCAAAGATTGACGATATGAGTAATAATTGAAAGATAAAGAACACTTAAAGTAAAGTAAAACTGTAATCCCTTCGATAAACGTAGGTACAAGGTGCGTAGAAACAGATAGAACAGCGTTACAGCTAAGCCAAAAATGAGCATTGTAAAATGAAAGTTGTTGAGTAGTCGAAATCAAGTTGACTGCCCTTATTTATAGTTAGTTCACAGGGGAGTCAATTATAAGTATTAAACCCTAATCGTTAGGTTTTCCTTGATTTTTTGGGTTGTTGGAGCCACCTTCGAGGAAATAGGGGTTGATGCAATAGTCCTAGGGACCTTGGCCGAGCACCTGCTTGGGTGACCTACCCAAGGTAGGTGCGTGAGGTGACGTCCTCAAGGAGGTGCTGAGGTGCGCGACTCCCTTTGCGACCTGCTGGCTATAGCTGCGTCCTGCTTTGCCTGTTGTACCTGCCGGCTGCACCTGCTCCATCGAGTATACCTACAGGATGCACCTGCGCAGCTCTGGGTGCTCTCAGCTCTGCACCTTAGAGCTAGGCTGGGAATTAGACGTTAACTCACTCAAACGGGTCGGGGTAGGTCTGCTTAGGTCGTGGCCCCAACAAATATTAACCTATAAAAGATATTTTTTGTATTATTTTAAAAATAGTAAATATAATAAATTAGTGACATATAATATTTTAAAGTATAAGTGATAAATATAATTTTGTTACAATATAAAATTATTTATTGTACATCTATGTTAAAATACAATAAATAAAACATAAAAATAGTATACAATTTTGGTGGGAAAAATTTTTTCTCCACTACCCTACTTTAATATATATATATATATATATATATATATATATATATATATATATATAGGGGTGCGTTCATGGCTGAACCCTTATAAGTGATTGAACTAAGACTAAATTTCGATCGTAGATCTAGGAAACTAACGTTCAGGATTGCATTTTGTGACATGTCATTGTTAAGTGTAGTGTTTATCATTGAAAGGGCATTTCTGTCCAAAAATTCTACAAAATCAAATCGTGGGGATTTCATACACAGATATTTAGACGATTATTTAGGGGTATTAATTACACACGTCCCACTAATTTCAGAATTAATTCAACAACCCACATAATAGCAATTAATACATAATTTCACTTTTTACCGCCCTCATTAAAAGTTGAAAAGGTGAAAATTAGGGCGGTTTTTCCAATTCACCATCGCCGGCGACAACTAGCGTAGCTTGTGCTTTAGAATTCCGGTAACAATAATCAAATCGACGGGCAAAATACAAACATCCAAGCGGCCAAAGCGAACTCTGTTATTCGTTTGCGAAAGGGGGTAAGTTATTCCTCGTCGAAAAACTGCAATTTCTTACAAAAAAATTCAGCGAATCGATTCTTATTTAAATTTTTTTTGAAGGTTTCAAAGTAGAGATTCAGTAAATGGCTCCGAAGAAGAAGACTACTGACCACGCTTCTACCTCAGGTTTTATTTTTAGTTTTCTTTTTGAATATACGTCGTGTTTAGAATCGAGCTAGGTAAAAAAATTCTCAGTGAGAATGAATATATGTTTTTGTTGTTCGAATGTTCGGTATTGGAATTTGTAATTTTTTTATAAAAAAATGTAGCTAGGGTTGTAATATTAGTTGCTTTGTATCTTCCTTTTCAATTATTTAGTAATGTAGTATTTTTCAATTAAACTTTCATTTATATAGTCTGAGGCATGTTTTTTTTTTCTTAAATGAAATATGAGAATTTTTTCATTTTATAATTCTATTGATGATCATTATTTTAGATATTGTACATCATTGTTTAAATAGTTTATTGATCATTGAACTGTCTTACATTTTGAATTGTGGTCAATACAATTAAACTGATAGGTCATTATTAATAATTGATCATTATGAATTCTTGTTTTATTCATTTTTAACGAAAGGCATTTTGGTATTGTATTTTATGGGAATGACTATCATTTTTTTTGTTAAATGGTTGTAATTGTTTTAGTGGTTAATAAATCATTCATGTGAAATAGATTTAAAACTTAAGGTCAAATAACATGCTCATTTTTTTGGTTGAAGTTTGTTCATTGTTTTTACGTTATATAAATTGTATCGTACATCTTTGTTTTTTTTAATGAATCTAATTGTTTTTCTGGTTTATACATCTTTGAATAGTATAACATTTTGTATATTGGTGAATCAAAATAAAATTCTAATCATTGTATGTACGTCTTATGAGTCATTATGTTTAATGAGTTCTATCATTGTTTAATAGTAATTTTTTTTTGTGAAAGTCTTTTTTCTGATTGTTTTTCGCTAATCATTGATCACTATATGTACATTTTATACATCATTATATTTTATATGCTTTATCATTCTTACATAGTTATTTGTTATTTTGTGAAAGTATATTTGTTAATTTTATGTAAAGAATGATCATTGTATATTCATTAAATATGTCATTATGTTTCATGTGTTTATGATATGAATGCCTTTGATTATCTAAATGAAACAATAACATGTAGTAAACAATACTTGTTGATCATTGTTTTTAAATTGTTTATGTCATTATGTTCAATACTTTATATCATTGTTCAGGGACAAAACGTACGCGACAAGGCGATGTTAACCCAACTGATGTAGGTTCTCAACTGCACAAGCAAAGTGAATAATCAAGAGAGTACTATTATTTTGATTTGACACATGCAAAGTTACAATGGAGAGAAAGACGTTGAATGGAGTGCAAGAATACCGCAACGTTGAAGTTGTCGGAAAACAGTCACTGCTCATTGAAAAATCTGAAAGAAGCTAAGGACTACCTGAAAGCCGAGGGAGAGATCAATACTGTTGACGTGAAGGAGTATTTTGAAGAATACATGAATGTCAATGCGTAGAAAGTAATTATTTTACAAATATAACATTTTATGCTTCTGAACTTTTGTTGTTTTTTGAGTGGTTTGTCGGTTTAATTTTTTTCAGTATTATGAACTAATGACATCGTACTATGCATTATAAAACACTTTGTTAGTTATGGAATAATCTTTTGCTACATATTAAATGATATCAGTAGTATTTTGATTAGTAGGAATATTTATAAATACGCTTGTGTTCATCGTTTTGTTAACAATTTGTGAACTGTAGATATGATAATAAAGCAGAAAAAAGTTCAATGTTTATCAAAAAAGATATTTTGGCAAAAATTTGAAAACATCATAAATGGCAAAGTACATATAAATCAAATTAAAGTTTTTATTTTCCCTTAAATGATATATGAATTTTTAAACAATGATCGTCTTAAAAAAATAAAATGATAAGTTAAAAATGTTACATGTGTCCAGATTTATATGGGTTGACCGTATTTTCTATGTATTGTGAGCTCTAATGATATTAGTATAATTGAACAATGATCAATCTATCAAATAAAAATTATTTTTGTTTAACACTAAATTTCACCCACTACAACCACATCAAATTCAAAACAGATTTTCTTTTTGCATTGAATGATATATTTAAATAGAAACAATGATCGTAAAAATGCACAACAATGATATTAGTATACAAATAAAAATAATAAGTTATTAGGTTTTAATATAAGATCTAATATTGACAAAGAAAAACAGTAATAGATTACACTAGCATAATCTTTAACATATAGACAGTAAACTATGTTAAATGAAATTTACCAAAACACATAAACAACAAAAAAATATAAATTTTACTAGAACAGCAACCATACTATGATTGTGTAATTCATTAAACCTATCCACTACATAACCAATGTCAGACACATACTTAAAAACAATGCGAGCTTTGCACTCGCACCTTATAGACCTACGTCTACGTTTATTAACATAATCATCACGTGCATTCTCAGCATCATCCTCTCCAGCATGTTTTTTACCCTCCATACTTCAAACTACATACCTCCATGTAATAACATTATCTACATTTTTACTACTGTAGATACGTATGTCAAACCCAACTTGCTTTGCATACTCCTCGTAAACAAATAAAAAGATATAATATCTTTGGTTGATTGCATGAAATTAGGACATTACCAAACTAAAAAAAGATACTATATAACATAATTTTTAATTCTACCAATAACGCCCTTTGGCTAATTAAATAATATTTATAAAATGCCACATGTCAAAATTTGATCCATTAGATTACATAAATAGACGGCTAGATATAAGGTCACTGTTCATTCATAAATATATGGTTCGGATATAGATTATTTAATTATTAACTTTTATCCATCAATATTTTATGAATATTGTTGGGGCCAAGACTTAAACGAACCTATTCGAGCCCATTAAGAAGGCCCACGGTCTCAGCTCAAGCACCTGAACTATCTCAAGGAACACAGCTTGAAAGCACGTGCGCAGCTCGTGGTGTAGCTTCTCATGTCAGCCTCAAGTAGGAGCAAGACGTAGCTAGAAGAACTAGGTCGGAAGGAGGATCTCACCACAAGAGACCTCCTCGAGGAGGTCGTCAGGTGTACCTACCTAAAGGAGGTCTTCAGATAAGGTTGTAGCTGGCGGATAAGGCTCGACAGTTGCGAGAAAGGCGCCAGCAATTGCAGCAGCCCCTACTTCCATGAGAACAACTCTAACAACTCCTAAAAACAGTGAAAAACCTAATGGCTAGGGTTTAAGACTTTAGGAGAATTGTATCTGACCCCCCACCCCACCCCCCTATGACCTATAAACAGGGGAAGTCGACATCATTTTAGCATTTTTTTTTACTATCGTACTCAGACCGCTCACTTTAGCTTAGTTGAAACTCTGCTCCGCAGCTACTCGACCTGCTACAATACATCGCACACCTGCTTTTTCTTGTTGAATAGTTATTTGGTCTCATTCTCAGTTCAATCGTGTACTTATCATTATTGTCTGTTAATTTCGCATTATTTCACTGTCTTTAATTCATTTGCACGAATTGTTTCTGAATATTTCATATTATTTCTTGTGATTGTTACATTTGGTTCCTTTGGCCCTGTATCCATATGAAATCGAACCTCAACATTTTGGCGCCCACTGTGGGCCCTTGGAACTATTACTCTTATTTTGTAGGAAAATGGCAGGAAATACCTCTTTCGGCAAAGACTACATGACCATGGATCCACAAAATGTCTACCCTTAGGGCACCGTCCTGCCTATGGATCCACCAGGGAATCGGGCTCCTACTCTTCCACCACTGATATGTACGAAAAATGACTTATATTTCGATTTGTGAGCGTGCATGTTTGTGGTCATTTTACTTCCATATCATATATTTTTGTCTTTTTTTGTTGTGTTTTCGGGTTTTGAGTGTTTCGGATGATGTAGGTTAGGTTTTGAGCATAAAGCAGCATTTTCGACTTTTGGTGGTAAATCGTCCGAGCCGAGAGTCAAAGGGAAGCAGGATCGGCTTAGTTTTGTGCATAATGTTATTAATTTTAGATTTATAACATTATATATAAGTAATAATTTAAAAAATAAAAAATTATATCAAGACTCTATTTTTTTTTCCAAATATTCCTTATATATTTTTGATAATCAATTCTTGTAATTTTTATTTTGTACGATAATAAAAAATTGTAATATTAAAAGCGTACGATAATACATATGTACTAACTGTTGCATTATAGAGTACTCAACACTGCCAAATAGTTTTCATGTATTTTTTTAGTTAATATATATACAATATTGATCACATATGAAACATATCAAAGGATACTTTAAAATTGAGCATTAACATGTGAAAATGTATTTAAACCAAGAAAATTATAGTTATTAAAATACATGTACATTATGTGCCATGGACATGATTTTAATTCAAATAACATCATCATTGAAACCCATAATATTGAAAATGATGGATATTGAGTCAAAAACGTTTTAATCATGGCAAAAACTTGCGTTAGGCAGGCCTAAACGGTTCAGGCGAGTTTTATCCTACCCAAATGGGTTGACCCATCCCAATTGAGGTTTATTAATTCCAATTAGGTTATATTATATGTGTTTGAGCTTGGATTAATAAATAAACCCGCCTAAATTATTTAGGCTTGCCTAACCAAGACCTTCCTTTTAATCATAGTTCAATAATCGTTAGAGCACAGATTCCTATTTCTCGTACCATAAACAGAATATATTTGATTAGGTTCCTATATGTATATTCCATAACAATTATTAAAAACCAACCCTCATTATTAGCTGTACATAAATCAAACTATTCATTAACGGCTTGGATCTTAACTTAAAAAAATCGTATTCGAGCTCATTTTGTGAAATACATTATTAAATGAATAAAATTTGAGCAATCTCATTAATTAAAATTAGTATGAAATATAAAACTACACTTTCTAAAACTAACATTTTCAAATAATAAGTATGATAAATCTTTTTAGCAATATGAAAAATTAAATTTGAATATAAATACAAAACTCTTTTTGGAATATATATTTTTTTCTTTTACAAATATAATAAAATTTTAAATATAACCCAAATATAGAAAAAAAATTTAAGGTCGCCTAAAAGTCGATTAAATTTGTAAATTTCAAAATAATCAGTAAAAAAAACTCAAAAAATAAACAAATCAAGTTTGAGCTGAGACACTAATCGTCTCGATTTTTATACACGCCTATACATTAAATGTTACCAATGCCAATGTCTCCCCATTCTTATCACCATCTCCAAACCAATAAAATATTCACAATGCATGCATGATATACTACCATATTTCCAACACCAAAACAAACTATATCAATTAGAATAATAGAAGGGGGGTGGGGGATAAGATATATCTCAGCGATCGAAATCACATTATTCCAAAAAAAAAAATCTACTAGTACAAGATCAATAGCAATGAGAATCAGTTGGAATATACTGCTGTTAGAGTGAGATCCTTTTTTTCATACTCAGATGTTTTTGTTGGGATGATGAAATGCAGAAACCTAGAACTGATCATCAAGTTGGAAATGCAAAATATATATTTTACCAGAGTATCTGCGACATTCAGCATCCCATTGAAAGAAGTTTTCAGATGCCTATTCAATACCACTGCATGCATGTTAAGTCATGATCCAATGGGACGAGAGACGAAAGGCTGGGATAGTAACCGGAGGATTCATCCCTTCTTCCTCACTAGCGACGCCCAGTGCGACTTTTTGCTCTCGCCTTCTGCAGGACACACCATGTTCAAATTTCAAAACTCTCTTAAGGTAAACAAATCCACATGAAATATAAAATAGATATTATCGGAACTGCTACTTCAGAATGGAAAAGAAGAATTTTCAAATTTCATTCATGTTAAATCTCGTAACAATAAAACCATTGTCTTAAGATCTAAAACAAACCATTGTTTTTATCAATGCATTTGATGTTTCATTCAAATAGCATGCTAAAAACCATAAATACACTTAACTCTCGTGCTTCAGCAAGCATACTGAACTCAAGCTAAAACAAAGTTTGAAACTAGAGGAAAAAAGAAAGATAAACAAGTCATCATCAAATGTTTAACTAGACTCTTTGGCTCTTGGCATCCTACATGGATACACAATGATATGTAGCTACTTTCTCGTATATACTTGTGAAAGATGGGAAAGCATTTCTTCCCATTTTGAAAAATATTTCGGGGGTTGCATTTTGTTCTAAGAAAGTCAAGTTTACTTACCGAAGCAGTTCCAAAGCTTGCTCCTGATCCCATTGCAGCTCCTATTCACAAGATATAGGACTTCTAGTGAGTTTGAGCAAAGAACATAAAATATGACAAGACAATGTTCCCATATGGCATACTATTTATGCAATATACTGAAATGTGATTTTGTCTATTAACATATAACTTCTACGACACCATCTTCTAGAGAAGTGTGGTAACACGACCATGGAATAAGTTAGATCTTGATAATCAAAGATGTTGTAACCTAACAATACCCCTCACCCCTAAGTGGTTGGAGACCAAGATCAAATGCTCTCCATCCCCATTTTAATGTTGTAACTCAAATTTTCTTAAAAAAAGATTGGGTCTTGGTCCAAAAAGTAACTAAAGGAAAACATTTGGATATCTTGAGTCAAATTTATGAGACTAACATTTAGTTTAATAACAGTAGCATCAAACAGACAAAGGTCAAGGAAGAATAAGAATAAGTTTTAGGAATTAAAACCAAAATGAAAAGGGACACCAGTTTCTATGTTTCTCATTTTTCATCTTGGTTTGAATAGAAATCTTAATGCCTATTTAGAGGATAACTCACCAGTCGCAAAAGGTGTTGAGAACGTTGAGACTCCAGAAGCAGGGGTTGAACTAAACAAGGGAGTAGAAATTCCAAAGGTGGAAGATGAAGCAGATAATGAACTAAAAGGCGATGATTGTGAAGGAGCAGCAGGTCCTAACAAAGATGAGAACGGTGCTGAACTGGTGGGGGTTGAGAACAGAGAAGGTGTTGATGAGGCAGCAGCAGGAGTGGAAAAGAGCAGGGACCCACTTCCACTTAATGCTGATGCAGTAGCAGAGCTTGACGTGTTTGTTGAAGTTGATGCTCCACTTGCTGCTGACAGGGCTAAGTGTCCACTAGATTGACCAGTTGGTTGTGGAACTGTTGGTAAATGTATAGTTGGATGAACCCTTCGAGCCGCAGCCTCCTTTTTCACTGTTTCGCGCCTATCAGCCTCAAGAAATGGATTGTTTTCATCTCCTCGACGGCGTTGATCAGCAAGATATGCTGTTCTCATAGATTCAATGTACTGATGAATGCTTTCCACCTGCACAATTATTAAGGAGAGCAAGTCAATAGCAATCACAAATGCATTCAAAAGTAGAAGCACAAGACATTTCCAAATAACACAACAGAGTCCAAGCAAAATCAAAATAGAATATTGTAACCTATCTTTTACAGAAACACTTAATTAAAGTAAAATTAAAGCACAGAATAAGCCCAAATGTGTTTGATATATAAAAAATTCTTTGCCATATTACCCTCATTAACAGAGTTGTTACAAAATTCCAATCATTATTTTAAGAAAGAGAGAGAGAGAACGCCAAGTGATCTCATCTAGTATGTAACATTCAAATTCCAGATAGGTCTCAATGGTAACAATGTACAAACACTAAAAACAAATAAGACTCAGTGATGACAAAATGAACACCAAGTGATCTCATCTAGTGTATCACATTTAATTCCAGAAAGGTTCCAATGCTAACAATGAATAAACACTAAAATCAAAATAAGACTCAGCGTTGTTGAAATGGAATGCCAAGTGATCTCAGCTAGTGTAATATTCAATTCCAGACAGTTGTGAATGGTATAACTCGCATACTTCGAACTGAATAATGGAAACAAAGAACAAATGCTAAAAGTAAACAAGACACAATGTTGATACAGAGATCTTTCATATAAATTGTCTCGGTCAGACTCATGTCAAACTCAAAAATGTCAACAAATTAATGCTAACCTGTATACATCCTTTACCAATCATAGCCAAAGAAATAGGAAATCATGCTTACAGGAGTAACCATGTATTATGATAATCAAATACTATCAACAACTCGAATTGATAACCCATTCATTACCTTAGCTGCAACATGTACAAAGAAATCATGTACATTAGCCATGACTTTAGGCAGAGATTGCAACAATGAAGAGCTTGAATTCAACGACTGTTTTCCAGAGTCTAAGAGTAGCAACTGTTCTAATTCTTCAATCCACTGACGACACTCAAAAAGATATTTCTCAAACCTAGCAACAGTTTGCTGCAAAAAGGGTGATGGCTTCTTTGGTATTCCACTGTAGAAATCAAGGACTGGAACCATAGAGTTTCCTGCAGGCTGACCACTTGATGTTTGAGTGGCAGCTGCCCCAGAAGACTGAGATGGAGCAGTGGCACCTGCCGAAGGAAGTTTATTTTGATGAAGAAACCTGGGCCTTAACATCATAAAAGATCGAACAGCCACTTCTGTATTCCGTAGCATATCTTTCACAACAGTCATTAGCTCTTGTAGCGTCGCCTTCTGCCTATCCATAGCTATGGTAATTCCACCAAGTTCCTGAGAAAGCATGTTGTAAGTATTTATAACATGCTTAACCAATGAATAGAGTGACAATCTCAACAATAAATGAAATTATGTATATCAAGGGCTGCAAAAGAAGAGGCAGGTTTCTGCAATATAAATTCTGGAATATCAAGGAGCCATATTTGTTTTCATAAAAAAATATAAGAAAGAATGAAAGCCAAATCATTCAAACACCGTTCATCAAGTTGTCCTGGTCAAAAACTGCATCCTGGAATGATGAACTCTAGAGAAATAGATCAGGAAAATCCTTGCAATTTTTACAATTAAAACTAACTATATATGCATGTAAGAGTTGTGGAGACAATGAATAATAACGAACTGCCCAAAGGTAAATTGCAGAGAGGCTATCAGGCAGGCATCCAATTGTTTGCCAAAACCATCATAAGACTTTGATAAATGTTAAACCATACAGCAATTATCGAAAAAAAAAATGCAAGATACAGCACCTTCAACGACAAATGTACTAGACAACAGAAAACCAAAAATGATCGAGTAATTATAAACTCGTGAACTAAATAGGCGTGAAACCATAATAAGAACCTGAACAATATAGCTGGCATCAAGCTCAAAGCCATTGTTAGAGACAGACGAATCATAAAGCCTGCTGCATTGATCTAATCTCTGGCTTTCGTCTCTGTACTCCAGTATCCTTTCCCTACATCCACACAAAGCTCAATTTCTAATCACCTAAAACGAAGCGAGTAAACATCACCCGGAGAAAGTAAAATAAAAAACCAAAACC
The DNA here is from genome assembly GCA_026898455.1 of Plectranthus barbatus. NCBI lineage: Eukaryota > Viridiplantae > Streptophyta > Magnoliopsida > Lamiales > Lamiaceae > Plectranthus > Plectranthus barbatus. The sequence goes on along the minus strand of JAPKLW010000907.1, from coordinate 205,655 downwards.
AAAACACCAACCGAAAAATATAAATTAAAAAAAAAAGCGAAAATTACTCGATTTGAAGCAGGACTTTCTGTGAGTCAGGATGAAGGTCAGCCCACTTGGTACTGTAAGTAGCGGGAACTTTGTCATTCGTGAAAAGATAGAGCTGCTGCTGCGGCGGCGGCGGCTGAGGTTGAGGCTGCAATTGTTGCAGCTGCTGCTGCGGCATTTGCAACTGGAACGGAGATTGCTGCTGCGGCTGCGGCTGCTGCTGAGATTGGAACGGCGAGGGTTGTTGAAACGGAGACTGGAATAAGGACTGCTGAGGCTGCTGTTGCTGCGGAGGGGTGAATGAGAACGACATTTCGACGAGTGATTCACGAGTCTAAGGTCGGATTCCTGGGGGATTATTCACAAAATTGAGGTTTTGAAACCCTCCTTTATTCCTCCGTTTCAAAAATCAAAACCCTAAACTAAGGAAAAGGCGCCATCCACCGCACCCACCCAATTATAGAAGTTGTTAATTGTTAGACAGAATCAATTTTAATTCTAAATACTCCTAAAAAATTACAGTATAATCTATAAATTGGAAATTTTTTAGTAATATAAATTGAAATTATTACAAAGTAGTTTTATAAATTTTGTTCAACCATAATGTTGGAAATTTACCTAGCTTTGATATATGATAAAAACCATCCAATCAATTACTCAATCCCCTGTATAAAATTGATTAAGATATAACTGAATATGTAATTAATTTTATAGGTTCTATAAATTATACACCCTCCGCTCCGCTATAATAGGCCCTTTTTATTTTAACATATTAATTTCGGAGCTAGTGTTTAGTAGCTAATTGTAGTTAATGATAAAATTGACAATCGTAATTAACTTATTTAAGACTTAAACAAGTTAATTATGATTGCTAATTTTATTATTAACTACAATGTGCTACTAAACACTAGCTGCGAAATTAATGTATCAAAATGAGAATGGTCTATTATAGCGAGACGGATGTAATAATAATTTAACATATGACGAGACTTGAAGATTAGAAAAAATGTTCAAAAAATCAGTTATTCTCGTCTATAATTGGCCAAGTGCGACCAACAATTATAAGGAGAGAGTTATAACCGATGCTAAGAAAAAAAAAAAAAAAAGGCTAACCAGCTATGAGAAATGCACTAGTTGACAATTCAGTTGTCAGATGAGAATATAATGAATAGATAAGGATAAGCTTAGCTTACTCAATTATGAGTTGAACCGTCTACCACGCAAGATGTCTTATCAAAGGACAATAGTATAGGATTGTACATTTTCGTACTCAACATTCACTTGCAAAAGTATGGGTCTTTTCAAGCTTTCCTACGGCTAGAATTTAAATGAATTATATATATA